>JAAKBH010000483.1:0-254908 GCA_019776075.1 Amaranthus palmeri
CCACACCAACTTAATTTTAAGGTTTTTTAATTGCATATGGTTTCACATGTTTACCCTTAATATTGTTTTAAACATTTTTTTAGTATAATACTTGTTGTCTCCTTTTTAATTTTTTTCCACTAATAACTTGTATTTAATATATTTTTTGATGCTTACGGTCTTTACTTTTTCTCTATCAAATTAATTATTCAATTGGATCAATTACCCTACAGCTTTTAAGTTTACTCAATTTCAAATAAACAGTCACAAACTTTTTTTTTACCAACTATAACCTTCAACTTGGGAAACATGACAGCGATACAACCAAATTATCCCAATTTAACATAATGACCGAGTGAACTCCAAAATTACCTTTGACCAACCCTATTACCTTTGACTTTAATTTTAAAATCTTATTTACTCATTTTCAAAAAAAAAAAAGAAATTAAATATTCCATTTACATCCTTCAACTCATCCAAAACCAAATCTCAAAATTTCAATCACCCTCCCAGCCCCAGCATATAAACGCATTTTTTCTTCCATCATCTTCTTCGGTGACAACCACAAATAAACTTAAAGAATGTTTATTTGAAATTGAGTAAACTTAAAGGATGTAATTGGTAATATATCTACAATCATAAAGATTTTATTTTTAATTCTCGTGAATATTCCTGGTAAATACAACTTTAAGAAACAAATAAATAATAAGTAAAAGAATTTTTGAGACTGTACACAATATTTGTAATTGTCTCAAACTTCTTTTTCTGATGATCATTCTCAAACGAGTGACGACTTTTTATGAATTGTTGTCGTCCTTCTTTTCCCATGCTATATTCATAGTTCCTATAAACGAGATACACTTAATATAATGATGATGCCTACTTATATTCTAATCAACTCAAAAACCTAACACAATAATCGAGTAATATTTGCACAAGTAGGTTGTAAGGTACAATATTTATTATCACAAAATCTCACAAGAGACGGTCTATAGGATAGACCACAAAATTGGGCCAGTCCATTTTCCTTAACTGATTTTTTTTATTATAATATCAATTATATTATGTTATAATCCTAAATGTAAGGTATTATAACCTCGAATATACTATTCTATAACCCCAAATATAAGTTATTATAACCCCAAATAATTTATTATAACCCAAATATACTATGTTATATTTTGGGCTGGGCTTCATGGATTCCGTCTATAGAATAGACCGTCTCCCATGAGACTTATTGATTTATTATAGATGTTAATTTGCGTTCCATTTTCATTATTAGTATGGATTAGTTTGAATATAATAAGAATTAATGTTATAAGGTGTACTAGTCTTTTCTGTTATTTGAATGCGCATACTCATTTTTGCATTAATCTTGTCTTGTTATATAATTAAGTCATATAAGATTAAGACGTTTACTGTGGCTGGTCTCCAATAGCTGCTTTCTAGATTTGGGCGACGAGAAATATTCAAAATAGCGTTTTCACTCTCTAATGTTTGACAATTATATAATAATAAAATATAATAATAAATTTTCCATCGTTTTAATATTCTATTAAGGATGTGAATGTACTTATCATTCTCCGTCATTTAATTCATTATAATCAACTTAATTCTACAGTTGTACTTCTCCCTATACTCTGTCGCTTATAGATTACCATTTGCCCATGCATGCATATTCTGTTATCACCTGTTTATGTAATACTCCCTTCGTTCCTTTTTGATATTCCTATTTGGGTTTTTCACTAAAATTAAGAAAAATGAAATCTTTGGTGGTAGTGTGTATTATTTTAATTAAATAGTAGTGGAAAGTAATGATTGTATTGAAAGTATTTGAGAAAAAATAATTAAATAGTAGTGTAATGTAATGATTGTATTGAAAGCATGTGAGAGAAAATAATTAAATAGTGGTGTGAAGTAAGGAAAGTGGGGTTTTGAGGGATAAAAGTGAGATGAAAACTTTCCAAAAATGGAAAGTATTCTAAAGTGGAAAAACTTATAGAAATATCCGTTTTAGTAATGTGAAAAAACAAAAAAGAACGGAGGGAGTACCCTACTCATTCTATTTTTCTTTTATGATTATTTTGGTTTTCTATCATCTCAGCCTATAAATTTGAGATATTCCTTATTAACTTATATGATTCGTTAGCCCTCATGATAAACAATTTATTTAGATTTAAAAACAATTTATCACACCAATATAAATTTATATTGTTATATGTAAGTTTTCAAAAAGTAGTTATCACTTCAAATTAGTCTATGAAATAAGACCAATTTTACTTGTAAAACTTTACAAAAAAAATATCAGTCTTTCGTTATAGGAAACATATTTTTTAATTTTTTGAATTATCTAATGGAAAACTTATAAGAAACTAACTAATTTATAGGTTTATTTGCAAAAAACTACCTTAATTAATTTTTTTTTTTGCAAAAAACCGCCTAATCTAATATAATTTCTTGCAAATAACTACCACTAAATGGAAAATGTTAGTTGACCCAATAAGTTTGAGGATTTGACCAATTTGAGAGGTTAAGTTGTCTATATGGCAGTATCTTATTATAGTGCTCGTATTAACAAAATAAAAATAAAAGATATTTAACGTCATTTTTACCCATCATAACGATTTTTTCTAAAAAAGGACGTTGTAATGTTATTTTTCAACAAGTACTAGTTTAGACGGAATTTTCGAAAGAGTTATCCTATAAGGATAATCGCGACGTCTTTTTTTTTTTTTAAAAAAAATCGTTGTGATGGATAAAAATTATGTCAAATATCTTTCTCGGTTTACATATCGGATAATAGGCGGATAAGTACTTGTTTTGACCTGATTTTTGAAAGAGTTACAGCATAAGGGCAATCACGACGTACGTTTTTTAGACAAAAAATTCTTATGATGGGTAAAATGACGTAAAATATCTTTTATTTTTATTTTATTTATATATGTGTTTTAATTTTAAATAATTTAAAAATACGAGTACTAATGAGATATTACCACATAAACAACTTAACCTCTCAAATTGATCAAACCCTCAAACTTAACGGTCAACTAACGTTTTCCGTTAAGTGCTAATCGTTTGCAGAGAAATATATTAGATTAGGATTTTTTTTGCAAAAAAATTGCATAAGATTGTTTTTTCCGAAAGACCAATAGATTAGGTAGTTTCCTTATCTAATTAATCGATTGAATTACATCTTTATTAACACATAATAAAATATTTTAGTCACTAAATGAATTTTCCTTTTTAAAAAGTTTTTTTTAATATATATGATACATCATATTGTGATTCTAAGGTAATTATGAGGTAATTTAATATTTTTGAAAAAATCTTTTATTCAAAACCTTTATCTGATTTTTTTTGAATATATTTAACTCTTTAGTGAGAATTAGAACAACATTTAACTTACTTTCAACTATAAATAAATATGCTTTTATTTTACATATGCACATATACAATTTCTATTAATATGTTAAAATTTATTTTATTCTCTCAAAAATGATTATGAATTTAACTTTACACATGAAATTATTAGCTTTATATCAATTTATTTATAAATAATTGGAAGTATTTTTATAATGGTCAATACTAAGAGCTAAATGCATAACACCAAGTTTATATAATACTACCTCCTATTCCGCCTAAATGTCCCATTCATTTTTTTGGCACTATTCACTCATCACTCTTTATTTGTATTTTATACTTAATCTATAAGTTAAAACATAGTCATGTGGGATCTTGTTTGATTCGTCTCAATACAAGGATTATTAATATCAAATTTTTATAATTTTTTATTTAGAATAATTTGAGATAATAAAGTTAAAATGTTACATCAACAAGTGTGAAAAAACTAAATGGGACATTTAGGCTGAATAGCAAGGAGTATATTATGTAGATTGCTGTTGTGCTTTCTTTTTAGTTTTAAACAATGAACAACGACCGATAAAGTAGACTATTAAATCCTTAGACTTATTTATTTCTTACTCAAAAAAAATTTAGTTTTTACAAAACGATTAGCTGCTAAACATAACTTAATTCTAAAACAGTAGTATAGAGAAAAAAAAATTCCTAATTTCCATTGGGATTTTCTAACTTATCCCGCATGAAAAATAACTTACCATGGCATTTTCGTTGGTGGAAATATTTAATATAATAATCATTAAGAAAATATTACAAATGGACATTTTCGTTTTTAAACAAGCTGGTTTAAGGTGTGTGTGGTTTGCCCAACCGTACAAAACCCCCAAAACTAAACGACCTCATATATGATTACATAGCTAATAATTTCTTAATATAATAGGATCAATTCCAATTAATTACATTTTTTCCTCTCCTATTCTTCTATCTCATTCCAAATCAAACCTTTAATTCATGAGAATCTTCTCTTACATCATTTAATTTTCACCTGAAAAATCACAAATCACACCATCGTATTTACTTTTGCTCCGTTAATTTGATTTTTTTTACCTACTTTTATATTTACTCTCTATTCAGTTGAGTTCTTAAAGTTTTTCTTGTTAAAGCAAGGGCCAATAATTGTGACTTTTACGTTAACTTCACATAATCGAATGCATTATCGTGCACACTGGAGAAGAGTGACGAGGGTGTGTCGAATGTGAGTGGATTAAGATTTGGATTGTTACATGAGGTGCTCGATGTGGGGCGTCTAGAGCTTCACTAAGTGTATAAGAACCATGCCTTGATCGAGTCAAGGCATGGCATGAGGTGGTGCTTGTTCGAGTCAAGAAAAGAAGCTAGTCAGCAGGTAGGATCGGCCAAGTGCTCGTTCAAGCGTCACTTGGCTCGTTGGAGCAGATGGGACAAAAGCAATCGATGTGCAGCCGGGAGGGCTACTTATTCGAGCAATAGGCTGGTTCGTTCGAGCAGCTATGGCAGATTTAGCTAGAATCTATAGGGGTGTTCGTGCTCGTTCGAGCTGTGATTTGCTCGTCCGAGCAGGCTTCCTTGGATTCCTTCTCATCAGTTTCTATTTTGAATGAGGCATTAAAATGGTAGTTTAACTCTTGTTTAATGCATGTTTAACGAGTTGTATTATATATAGCTATGTTAATTGTTATGCATTATTATCATTGTTTTGTGAGTGATTAAGTGTGATTTATGGTAAATGAATGTGTGGTTCTAGAATGATGTACTTCACTCTATAAATAGGATACATCATTCATAAAATAAACTCACCACAAACACACAAATTGAGAGTAGTCTAGTGCATTGTTAGAAACTTGAGAGTATTCTTACTTTGCTATAGTATTTGTGATCTTGAGGGAGTGTTCTCCAGATATAAGAGAGGTTTATTATACGTGTATTATTGAATCATTTATAGTAAACTACATTTGGGGGGGTGGGGTGGGGTATCCAAGATACCTTATAAACACTCGTGTTCATCTTTGCTTTAATTTTTCATTTTGAAATTCATCGTTGAACCTCGTAGAGGCGTTCATTTCAATTGGTATCAGAGCGGAAAGATCATTTGGGCCACTCGGGGTGTGAAAGTGAGTTTATAAGAACAAGAAAAACACAATGAGTGACGGGACATAATTTTCAATTCAATTGTTTGATGGGCGAATCAACTTTGCCATATGGAAAAGCTTCGAAGAGGACTACTTGGTGCAACAAGGCATTGATGATGCGCTATTGAAGGAGAGGCAAAATCATATTGAGGAGGAAAAATGGACACAAATAAGAAAGAAGGTGGTAAGCACAATCCGGCTTGTCATAGCACCCGAAATTAAGTATCACTACTTGAAAAAGACCAATCTCGATGGGTTGTTGAAAAAATTACAAGCGGTGTATGCTTCCTAGTCCCTAGCCAATAAACTTTGCTTGAGGTGGGAGGTGTATCAACTCATGAAGGATGAGGATACAACAATGCAAGACCACATAAACACATTTAACAAGTTGGTGTGTCGATTGTTGATTACGGATGAGAAGTTGACGGATGAAGAACAAGCCTTATTACTCTTGTCTTCGCTTCCCAAGGACTATAGAACCATAGTCCAAACATTGCTCTAAGGAAGGGATTTTATCACTCTTGATCAAGCATTAGCGGCGTTGAGAGAGAATGATATGTTCATGGTGAAAATAGAGGGGGAAGAGAAGAAGAATATTGGGGATGGCTTGTATAGGGAGGGTTCTAATAGGGGGAGAACCAAGAAAAAGGGATATCAAGGAAGGGGAAAATCTCATGGAAGGGGTGACCTTAGTACAAAAAGCGTTACTATTGTAAGAAAAATGGGCACATACAAATGATGTGCAACAAATTTAAGGAAGACCTTAATAGAATGAAAAACTTAAGGGATAAGAGAAAAGAGAATGAGAGTAGCGGGAGTGCCGTTCTAGGCATTATGAGTGATGATGACTATGATGGGGGCTTTACTAGTTGATGGGGGAGTGCTTCATAGTAAGGGATGGGTAATAGACTCCGGTTGCTTATTCCACATTTGTTGTGAAAAGAAAAATTTACTAAGCTTAGTTATGGTGATAATGACCTTGTTACTTTACCAAATGATGAAAAGGTGAAAGTAGATGCTATGGGTGAGGTTATAATTGAGACACATGGAGGTGTTAAGAGAAGACTTGGTGAAGTAAGGCATATACCTAGTCTGAGAGGAACCTTATTTCATTGGGTAGACTTGAGAGTAAGGGATGCACTTTCAAAGCAAGTGGAGGGGATTTAAAAGTCATTAGAGGGAGCCTTGTGCTTATGAAGATATTAGGAGCAAGAGGAACTTGTATGAGTAACAAGTTGGGTGCGGTAGCCTAGGCCACAAAAGTGTTGATGAAAATGTATTTGGGTCAAAGAATGTAACATTTGAGTATGATAAGAATATTATTGGACTTGAGGGGGAGATTGTTAAAGCAAGTGCCAATATTTGTGACTTTGACGTTAACTTTAATCACATAATAAAACACGCTTTATCGTGCACATTGGAAGAGAGTGACGAGGGTGTGTTGAATGTGAGTGGATTAAGGTTCGAAACGTTACATAAGGTGCTCGATATGGGGCGTCTAGAGCTTAACTAAGTGTATAAGAACCATGCCTTGATCGAGTCAAGGAATGGCATGAGGTGGTGCTTGTATAAGCAAGTCAGTAGGAAGGCTCGACCAAGTGCTCGTTCGAGCGTCACTTGGCTCGTTCGAGCAGATGGGACAAAAGCAATCAATGTGCATCAGGGAGGGCTGCTTGTTCAAGCAATAGGCTGGCTCGTTCAAGCAATAGGCTGGCTCGTTCGAACAGCTGTGGTAGTTTCTGTCAGAAGCTACAAGGGTGTTCGTGCTCGTTCGTGCTGTGGTTTGCTCGTTCGAGGAGGCTTCCTCGGATTCCTTGTCATCAGTTTCTATTTTGAATGAGGCATTGAAAGGGTAGTTTAACACTTTTTGAATGCTTGTTTAATGTGTTGTATTATTGCTATGTTAATTAATATGCATTATTATCATAGTTATGTGAGTGATTAAGTGTGATTTATGGTTAATAAATGTGTGGTTGTAGAATGATGTACTCCACTCTATAAATAGGATACATCATTCATAGAAAAAACTCACCACAAACACATATTGAGAGTAGTCTAGTGCATTGTTAGAAATTTGAGAGTGTTCTTACTTTGCTCTACTATTTTGTGATCTTGAGAGAGTGTTCTCAAGATAAGAGATGTTTATTATACTTGTATTGTTGAATCATTTATAATAAACTACATTTTAGGGGGAAGTATCCAAGATATCTCATAAACACTTGTGTTCATCTTTGCTTTAATTTTTCATTTTGTTTTTCATCGTTGAACCTCGTATAGCCGTTTATTTCATTTTATAATCATTTTTATTTTTCATTAGAAAGTGACGTTATTTCAATGAAACTTTTTTGCAAGAAAAAATTATATATAATTGTCCTTTGTACGTATAGAAAGAACAAGAAACAAATTACTGTGTTGATTAGGTCGTATATACAATAATTTAAAGTAATATATATGTGGTTGTAGGCTTGCTTTGGTATTGAATACAAAGGAAATATGAATAAATTTGTGAACTTTTGAACATATTATATATTGCCATCACGACCGCTTTTATAAGGGGTAAGAGGAGCTTTTGCCCGAATCCATCTAAAGTTAGAAAATTAATGTTTTAATATTTAATATAGGGGTCAATAGAAGTATATTTAGTAATTAGGTGTTCATATTAATATTTCGCCCTGATTCTCTCAAATCTCATAGTCGATCCTAATTGGCGTTAAGAACATAATGTAGCTGAAGGAACAAGAAAAATATAGTAAGAATTTAGGGAAAAAACGTATTGTAAGGGAAGTTATTTCTTAAGGGAAGATATGGGTTGAAGATTGGTCGTAATGGAAGATAGCGTGAACAGTGATAGTGTTTGGAATGAAACAAGAATTTAAGAATAAGATAGATAAAGGGTATGAAGGGTCAATTCATAGTAATATGATACCATAGTAAAAATATTGGCTTTCCATTCAAAAAAATATTGGGCTGAGTATTATTGCATAATATTTATAATTAAAAAGTTAATCTAACTTAGAGAACAAGTAAAACATTAACCTAACCTAGGCTTACAAGGTAATAACACAAATAATAAATATTAACAAATTATCTTCGCTCCTTAAAGAAGTTCCTTTTGTCATTTTTGAATGTTTTAATTGTTGTTCGCATAAAGGATATTGCTATTCATATCACGAATTTTGGACAAAAATAACTTTATTCATTCTCATTTTAATACTATAATAATGGTTATAGTTTCCGCATATTCCATTAACTTCACTTTAACATTTGTATATTCCTTTTGGTTTCCACATTATTTCGATCCCACAAACTTTATAACAATATTTTTTTTCATTAGTTGTAGCCCTCATATTTTTTTTCTCTAAATTTCTTTTAATATTACTAATGTTTATGATCCTCACTTCTCCTCCATCAAAATTAGTTATTCAATAAAATAATATATCAAATCTTTAAAAAAATAAATAATATATCCACTATCTAAATGATTCTATTTTTCTTAATTCCCATTAAAAATTTATTGTGGGCAGTGGCGGAGCCACATTGGAGCACCCGGGGTCACGTGCCCCTAGGCGTTTTTTTTAAATATTTAACGTAGACTTTTTTATTGGTAAGAGTAAAAGTGTAAAATAATACTGAAGGCTTTTGATGATAAATACTCCCTCATTTTAGTAATTTTGTTTTATTTATTTATTCTATCTCAAATTTTTAATAAGTTCAGTTGATATAATTTGTTCCAGTTTTGTGGTATGTCGTATTTAAAATTTTATCAAATAAGAGTTAAATAGTTATTAATTTTACATATAAAACTCTGCCGAAATCTCTTCTATTAGTTGGTGCCCTCTGGGACTCCAGACCCTGGATCCGCCACTAAATTTGTGGGAACTTCATTAAGGATCAGATGGAGAATTTTTATTCTATCACATACATGATACAAGTTGTGGTTGTGTGCAGTTGCTGCCCTTGGAGAAGTTGCTAAAGAATTAAAGTATGTTTTAGAGTGTAAGGGGGATCCATGTAACAAGAATAATAGTTGCTGGCATACACCAGTTGATCCAAGCAGGCATAGTTATGTCAACCAACTATCTTGTGAATGCATCGATGGTGTATCGCATGTCACTAATATGTACGTCATCACTCCAACTTTTCAGTGTCTTATCATAATTTAAAGGAACAATTAGAATAAACTATTTATTGTAAAGCACTTTTTACCGTTAAACTATCGCAAAAGACTACTTTATATGACTCAAACATTTGCAAAACACTACAATTTGACAGAAATCATAAGTTGGCCGTTAAGTCGAGGTTTGACCAAACACATGTTTGACACGTGATGCCACTAATTGAACCTTATGACAGGGGAACTAGTTACCTTCAGAGAGATAAATAGTGCCGGTTCAATTAGTGGCACCATGTGGCAAGCACGTGATTGGTTAAACCTCCACTTAATGATCGACTTACAGTTTCTGTCGATGTAGTGGTTTGTAAATATTAAAGTCATATAAGGTAGTGTTTAAAAAAATTAATAATAATAATAATAATAATAATAATAAAATAGAATAAAATAAAATAAAAAAATTAGGTAGTTGTTTTTTGTGGGTGTTATACATTAGGTAGAGTTTATTGTTATTAGTTTTAACTTTATTTCACTAATACAGTGAGTAAATTTATGTTGTTTGTCTTTAAAAACAGTTCATGGAAAGGCCAAAGTCTTAAAGGCCACTTGCCAAGATCCCTTGCAAAGCTTCCCTACATAAAGACTATGTGAGAATACATTGGCTTAGCCCCTCAATTACATAGTAGACATACATTATTAATTAAAAATGTTATTAATTTAATATAAAAGAATATATTTGTAGTGATTTATCAAGGAGTCTTCTTACTGGAACAATACCAAAAGAATGGACTGCTACAAAATTGGAATTTGTGTAAGCAATTTCCCAATTCTTAATTTATAATTTATTTGTGCCTAACATTCTCTAAAATGCAATAAAAAGATGGATTTTTGCAGGTCTCTCTTTGCTAATCGTTTGTCAGGTCCTATTCCTGATTACTTGGGAAATATTACTTCTCTAACATATTTGTATGTTCCTTTCTCTTTTCTCATTATACTTTGTGTAATTTGAACATATTTCTTACTTTGTTTATTTGTTTATGAACATATACTAAAATTTCAGAAGTATTGAGAGCAATCTATTCAATGGAACAATTCCACCCCAACTTGGAAAGCTACTTAACTTGAGCAACTTGTAAGAGTAGTATTACGACCCGTTTGGTAGGTGGTAATAAACAGTGGTAATGAGAATGATAATTTAATGTAATTTTGATCGAAAAATCTTTTGGCTACCTTAATTGCCATGCTTTTCCAACTTCAATCATATCATTTTCTTTATAAATTTATTCCACCGCATTACATTGGGAGAGGTGGTATTAGGTGATAATGAAATATTGTAGAAAAAATAACTTTTTTATGATCAAAGTTTCATTACCACGGGAATGATATAAAGCTTTTGATGAAATTTTACACTATAAATCTTTCCCATTACCTCCATTTAGTACCACTGACCAAACGAACCGTTATAGTCATGAAAAAGCTAGCTAGCACTTTAATTTGTAGCATCTACATAGCTGATGACCTTTTTTGTTGCGTTCTTTGATGTTGTGTTGGGTAAAAGAACACTTACAGATAATGCACTTACAGGCTCTTTGCCTGTTGAGTTAAAGAACCTCAGTAATCTAGCAGAACTGTAAGTATTCTATGCACTTTTGAGGCCAATTACAAGAGATTATATTATATCATTGCGCTTAAGGATTTATAATTTCGTGTTCTTGTGCATTGCTAGTCGATTAAGCAGTAACAACTTCAGTGGACAATTGCCTGATTATTTTCAGAGTTGGACAAACCTAAAAGCGTTGTAAGCTCATTGTTTTCTCAAAACATGAAAGTTTGTCAGATTTTTCAACTATTTATTATTATATCACACATTTTACTTGTTTTGTTTGCAGAGAAATTCAAGGAAGTGGCTTTGAGGGGCCAATACCTGCATCCATTTCTCGTTTGCTTGATTTACAAGAACTGTATGTAACTTACTTGGTTCTTTTTTTTTTGTGGTTATATCTTCCTTGCTTAAGAAATACAAACACCCTACCAGTCGCAAATTTCACGTAATTTATCTGCAGGAGAATTACTGATTTGAAAGGAGATGGTTCCAAGGTTCCACCATTGCATAATTTGCAACAACTAACAACATTGTGAGCTAATTCTTGTTTAAAAACTGAACTAATTCAAACTATATATCCTACGCTCTTTAAATCTTGCTCCATTTTACCATCATGCACTATTCATCAGCAAAATTTGACACTTACATTGTTGTTAATCTATAAGTTAAAACGTAGTCATATAGAAGCTTTTTTAAATAGTCTTGATCGAAAATATATTAATTTGTACTTTCCATAATTTTTTGATAAACATAAATAAAGATATTAGTGATTAAAAATGATTAAAGTTTGTGCATTTGTGGATGTGAAAAGTCAAATGGTGCAAGATTCAAAAACGGAGGTAGTATAATACTTTACATAAGTTTCTAATCTTAAATTACTTTGATTATTGATAGGACTTTAAGGAACTGTAATCTCACCGGAGAAATTCCTGCATATATAGGAAATAATATGCCGCAATTAGTTCAATTGTATTTCCTCTCACTTTATGTCTCTCTTTTCTTTTAAATATAGAAACGTGTATTTGCTGAATGTTTTTAGTAATGGCTATTTCCATGTTGCAGAGATCTTAGCTTTAATAAATTAACAGGAAATATTCCAGATACTTTTCAAAATTTATACGTGCTGCGAAAAGTGTAAGCAACTAAAACATATATATTCTTATGAAAACATAATTTTAGCATCGGTTTAAATTTCTTATTTTTCACTTGAAAAATATTAATTACATCATGTTAACCTAAGCAACCCAAGCATAATCTATGTTTAGGTATCTAACAAGCAACATGTTAACTGGAACTATCCCTAGTTGGATCACTGACACGGATGACAGTAGGTATGATCTTTCTTCCTTCCATTTTTATTCTCTAGAACTTCCCAATCATCCTACAAGTAACCTTATAAGATACGTGTAGGGATGTTCACTGGTCTGGGCCCCACATTTTAGGCTATGAGAGGGTCGAGCTGAAAATAGGTCGTACTTATACTCATGTGGAGCAGGCTGTAACGAGGGCTCTATGCAATAACATATGTATAATTTGATCCAACGACTTTGTTCATTGTACGATGGCAAATTGATAAATTGTACGAGCACAATCTGTGACGCGAAGGCAGTAACTAGAAAATTTTAGAATTGTAATAAACTTGTAGGCCAACGTTTGGGAAAATAAATCATAGTAGTTTTAACTTAATAACGAAATCTTTTTTAAGTACAGATTGGGCTATGTTGGGTTTTATATCCCGACCCATATTTTCAGCCCACAACAAGTTTCTTAAGCCTAAGCCAACTCCGGCTTGTATTTCATTAATTAAGCTCAGCACGACCTCTATCTATCTCGTCAAACAAGCTTAGATACTAGTATAAGATATATTAGTGTCTATCGTGTACATTGCTTAGATGACTTTTTTGTCATTTTTTCTCATTCCTCCTTTGCTTCAGCCGAATAGACCTTTCTTACAACAACTTCAATGATAGCACCTTACCATCTCATTGCGAGAAAGCAACTTTGTAAGTATACTTCATTTTTTTCTTCCGGCCTACCATAGATTGTATATGATAAAATAGTTTTATATATTTGTCCTTTCATTTGTCACAGAAATTTGTACAGAAGTAATGCAAGGGAAGAAAACTTGTAAGTGAATTAGTTTTATCATTTTAAAACTATAGGATGATTTCTTATAGTTTGATGTATCTAACGTATTACTTTTGATTGTTTTCTTCTGTTGTATTCAAATTAAAAAAGAGATTCTAGTGCGTGCTTAACAGACTTAAAATGTTCAAAAGGTAAATAAATGATTATATTTCTGTATAGTTATGTGTGTTTAGTCCTTTAATTTCATTAGCTTGTTTCTTCTATTTTCTAATTCTATTTTCGCATTTGAAAATAAAGCGCGATATTCATTACATATCAATTGTGGAGGGCAAGAAACAAGAACAGAAAAAGGTAGGTTTGAGCAAGATAATGAGGATGAGGGTGCAGCTAAATTTATTCCACGAACAGCAGAGTGGGGATACAGTAGCAGTGGGGAATTCTGGAATCCTAGATTTCCTACTGGTAATTTTATAGCACAAAGTAGTACCAAACTCACAATGAATGACACACAACTTTATCAAGAAGCTAGGCTTGCTGCCACATCTCTAACGTACTATGGTCGTTGCTTGGCAAGAGGGAACTACACTGTCACCCTATACTTTTCGGAAATCGTCTTCAGAAACAACAACACATATTTCGGTCTTGGTAGACGCTTTTTTGATATCTATATCCAGGTTTCCAACATTTTCTCTTTTAGTCTTCGACTCCCTATATCCGTAAATCATAACATTTACTAAAAATGTCGACATTTCCTTCTATTTATCTGATGAACCTTATCTTTAGGAGAAGTTGGTGGCCAAGGATTTCAATATAGAAATGGAGGCAAACGGCACAGATAAGGCTCTTATAAAAACATTTCCACACATCGGAGTAGCCAATTTTATTGAAGTTCGCTTCTATTACGCGGGAAAAGGGAGTTGGCAACTCCCTGTAAGAGGAAATTATGGTCCTCTTATCTCAGCTATTTCAGTGGAAGCGGGTGAGCAGTCCTAACACTTGATATATGTTAACATTTTACTATATTTTATTGGATAATTTAGAGTATAAAGTATAAAAGTCATAAGTATACTAAGGATTAATAAGTTAAAGACTACAACAAGTACTATGGGAGAACCTATACCTATGTAAGTTCAAAGTTAGCAACTTCAAAAATTCAAGATGGACATATAGACTTCCATGAGCTAATGAAAAGATACAGACACGAGCTTTAAAGTGTCAAGTTGAAGGTATAAGAGAAGTTCGTTGTCTTATATGTACTTCTCTTTAGACGGATAGACTTAGATTCACTACTTAAGGGACACCATCGATTTATAGGATGGCAATTCAATCCATAAGGACATTGAGCATTAATGTATAGGATGGTGCGTCTTGTGGCGAGCTGTCGTTTGCACTTCAAAAGAATATTATACGTGGCTCGTGACATGTGGATAGTGTAGTGTTTTTTACGACTTGGGAATTCTTGTAGTCCGATTCTTGGCTTGGTTTTCAATTTTGTTAGACTTTGTTTAATTGAATGGCGGTTAGGGGAACTATTACACTAAAACTTCCACTAACCATACAGGGAAAAATATGTTATTCTTGGGATAATAGGGTTTTAATTAAAACCCTATATAATAAAGAGATCAAATTGTGAGTTTTGGGCATGTTTTTCTACTTTCATTTTTTGCTTTTGATCTTCTTGCTCTCCTTTTCTCTATAAGTTTCTTAAATTAGTAGGAAATTAGCTATTTCTTTTTATTTTAAATTTAAATTAGTAGGTTTGAACGATCCTACCAAGGATTCTAACACTCCTACAATCGATCTTAGTTGATCCTAACGATCCTACCAACGATTCTAGCCGATCCTAGCCAGTTCTAACGATTCCGCCAATGATTGTGAAAAAGATGAAGAAAATGGAAGATGATCAACCTTATTTTGGGGGAGAGGGAGGAAACTATTTCCTCCCCATCCCTATAGGGTAATTATTACATCAAAAATAAGGAAACCAAAGCTTGTATTTCTTCTCTATCATTTTAAAACTATTTTTTAGTTTAACGGCCACATGATTCTCTGAATTTTCTACTTTGATAACCTTATTTTCTTAGTTTAATTTTTATTTCCCTTATAAATATTTACTCCTAATGCAATGATCCTTGGTTGCAATGATTCTTGGCACTTTAAATAACACTATCATAACCTGATTATTTCAGCTTGACCATGTTTAATTGTAACTTAAGATTAGTTATAGTTTAGCTACAGATTATATTAAGTAATGAGTGAAAAATTCTTTTATCTTCATGTTAATGAGTTTTAAGCATTTTTACTACACTATTGAAAACCGTTAACTGATTATTTGTTGCAGAGTTTGACCCTCCATTTAACTGGAAATTGCTCCTATGGATCTTAGCTGGGACTACATTGTGCCTTATCGTTGTTGTTGTTGGTATAATTTGGTGGAAACGACGCTTGGCAGACATAGCAGCAAGGGAACAAGGTTAGTGTGTTATGTAAAGAGGACAAGTTAGTTGTTAATCACTTTTATCTTTTTTCATGCCCTTTAACTTACTTAAAAGACCCCAATCTTTTGGAATCTATGCTCTAACGTTGATTGTTTTTCAGAACTTCTTGGACAAAATCCACAAATTGGTTTGTTCACATACAAACAAATCAAAACTGCATGTAATAACTTTAATGTTGCGAACAAGATTGGACAAGGCGGATTTGGTTCAGTATATAAGGTATTAGGAATGTTATTTAACCGCTCTTTCATTCTATTTTTAAACAACTTGTGAACAAAAAACCTAAAAATATATATTTCTCGATCTATGTAGGGGATATTACTGGACGGTACCCATATTGCTGTGAAGCAACTCTCTTCAAGATCATCCCAAGGGAATAGAGAATTTGTGAATGAGATTGGTATAATTTCTACTTTGTGCCATCCCAATCTAGTAAGATTGTATGGATGTAGCGTTGATACTAGGCAACTCTTATTGGTTTATGAATATATGGAGAACAATGACCTTGGACATGCTTTGTTTGGTATGAAGGTTTCTCATTATTATTCTTAATACTCTCCTCGCATGCATTTGTCATCCTATCTCATTTGTTCTTTAAACTTCTTCTTCTTATTTTGTTATTCCAGGTAAAAGCTCATTGAGATTAGATTGGGCAACAAGGAAAAAAATATGTGTAGGAATAGCTAGAGGTTTGGCCTTCTTGCATGATCAATCAACAATAAAAATAATTCATAGAGATATAAAGGCAACTAATGTATTGCTTGACCGCCAACTTAACCCTAAAATATCTGACTTTGGTTTGGCAAAGCTTAACGAAGACGAGAATACTCATATTAGCACTAGAATTGCTGGAACTATGTAAGTTCACTCTTTATATATATACATATATCATTCTAGTCAACAACTTCCTTTTTTATCTCTATTTTTATTTTGTATTCTTGTTTTTCTAATGCTAATTATTAATCCGTGTAACATATCATAAAGTTATTTTTATGAATGCTAATAGTTTATTTCTATTTTTTTCTATTAGCGGATACATGGCTCCAGAATATGCAATGCGGGGTTATTTGACAGAGAAGGCAGATGTTTACAGCTTTGGGGTGGTTGCTTTAGAAATAGTAGCTGGAAGAAGCAACATGAATTTTGAACCTAGTGGAGATCCTTTTTGTCTATTAGATTGGGTAATTTTCGTCCTTTCTTTCCCTAGAGAGTAATAGATTTTTTTTTAGTCATGCAGCATAGAAATTATAACGGGGTCGGGGGATCACAAGATTCAATTACCCTAGTATCATTATGTAACAAAAGATCAAATATTCTAAAATTGCTATATATATCTCTTGTTGCATACACAATATCTTGTTTCTATTTATGAACTATTTTAATTTTACATAACAATTATATGTAGCATGCTAAAACGTGCTAACTTATATTTATTATTTAGGCCTTTGTGCTAGAGCAGAAAGGAAACTTGATGGAGCTAATTGATCCAAGGCTGGGGGCTGAAGTCAAGGAACAAGAAGCATTAACAATAATTAAGGTGGCACTACTATGTATTAATCCATCTCCAGCACTTAGGCCAACAATGTCTCGCGCACTAAGCATGCTTGAAGGGAAGGTTAAGGTAGAAGAGCTTGTTTTGGAGCATAGTAGCTCACATACTCATCAGTGGATGCTCCCAACTACAACATCTGATAAGTGGAGTAAACAAATAACTGAGCACACTGATACTCAGAGCCTCATACATTCTTCAGTTACAACTAACAATGGATCATGGTCTTCTATGTCTATACATGATCTATATCCAGTTGATAATTATTCTTCTTGAAGAAATTGTGTATATTATGCTCGTATTCCATGTATTAGATCATATATATGACATGTGTGATGAAACCAATTGCCTTTTATTATTTAGCTCCTAAGTTACTAAAGTGTATGTTATGTTATCTGTTCTTATGATTGTAATATTAATTGATATTTGGAGGATAATAGTACACATAATAAACACAAAATAAGCATTGGAAAAAGGGAGTAAAACCAATTCCAAAAATATAATGATGACGCAAAGAAAATGAGACAAACTTTGATAGATTTAAGTGCAATTTCATATGGGTAAAAGAAGTGATTTGCACACCATATATGTAGTAGTTTATCAAAATGCACGTTAAATGATGTTATATTTTATTTATACCATAAGGGCATAATAAACGTGTAACAAGAAAGTCTAACACCGAGAAGTGTAGATTAAATTAAGATTACTTAATTCAACTACTTGTGCATGGAGAGAGTATAATATATGTGAGTATGGATCTAGGAACAAAGATAAATTTAAGAAAATAATTAATCTAAAGATAGCTACAGTATAAATAAAGGTGAAGTTGTGTTTTTGTTATTGTAGGATACGGTGTAGTATAGTGGGACTATAAATCGGAGGTAGTGAACAAGTTGAAGTTGATTAGTAGAGATCATGAAGAACAATGCAAACTTAAATTACTTGAATAATAGAACTAGAATAAAGGTGAAGAAACAAACTCTAGTTTGTTTTTCTATCATGGGATTTAAACATGAAAGGTGGTTTGAACGCAGTGGTTGTTTGGAACACCATGGTTATTAAATCACAATTTGGAGCATAGAGGACAAAGTAATGAATATCTTGTAACTACTAAGGATTAAAGAAAAGTTAAATTGCTTCTTGTACCCCCTATAGTTGTAAAACAAATGGAAAAGGCAAATATATTTCTACTTGTAATGAATTTGAAATAATAGTGGAAGAGAATGGTGGAGGGTATGCTTTGGTTCTAAGGGCCAAACAAAACAAATAGTACTTTGATAACTCATCATCCCTAAATGATTATTAGAAGAGTACAAAGTTGTGTTTACCAATGACTTGCCCAAGGGTCTCCCTCTAATTAAAGGCATTGGACACACCATCGATCAACTTGATTTCAGGAGCACCGTTGCCAAATATATTCTTATAAATGAATCCCTGAAGAATGTAAAGAGCTTTAGAGGCAAATGAATGAGTTGATTGAAAAGGGCTATGTGAGAGGAAGTCTTAGTCCTTATGTTGTTTCCCCTCTTTTGGTGCCGAAGAAAGAGGGTAATTAAAAATTGGTGCCGATAGCCGATACCCGTTAACATTATTGTTAAATATTTTTTTTGGGAAATTCCATGTGGTAACCTTGAGGTTTTGATTTTTCCACATGGTAACAAAAACTTTTAAAAAAATCCACGCAGTAACCCTGAAGTTTGCCAAATTGTTCAACTACGACCTTGTTGCACATAAAATGTTAGCAAAACGTTAGCAAACGTTAATTTCGAAGCTTTAAAGATGTTGTACGCCTATTTATGCGACTCACTATTTCAAATGCCATTATTTTCAACCTTTTCCCCCAAAATATAATCACTAACTCTACCATCTTTGGATTTAGGGGAAAAAGTATGATTTGGATGAAAGATGGAAGAATTAGGGCTTATGTTTGGGGAAAATGGTTGAAACTGATGGCATTTGAAATAGTGAATCCCAAAAATAGGCGTACAACAGCGTAAAAGCTTCGAAATTAACGTTTACTAATGTTTTTGTGTGTAAAAAGGTCACGGTGGAAAAATTACGTAAACCTCAAGGTTACCGCGTGGTTTTTTTAAAAGTTTTGGTTACCACGTGGAAAACCCAAAACCTCAGGGTTACCATGTGGAATTCCTATTTTTTTTCTATGCCTAGATTGCAAGATATTTGATAAGTTAATTGGAACCTTATTCTTTTCAAAATAGACATAAGGAATACTTATCATTAGACATATTAAAGAAAAGGGGCGAACACTACAAAAAATGTTGCATTTAGGCACACTTAAAAATGTATTTAGGCACACTTAAATGTGATGCTGCACAACTTAGCCACGCTTAATTAAGCGTGGCCTCTGCTTGTGTTACTAAATTTTCAGGCACGCTTATTAAGCGTGGCTAAAAGTGCTAATAAGCGTGGCTAGTTGCTTCTTCAGCCACACTTATAGGTGTTGGAAACTTTCCTCACTTGACAAGTGTGGCTACATGATTTCATGGGCTATTGTTTGCCTTTTTGTTTGCCACACAAATAAGAGTGACTAATGAACATAACTAATTTATGGTAATTATTATTATTATTATTATTATTATTATTATTATTATTATTATTATTATTATTATTATTATTATTATTATTATTAATATTATTATTTTCATTATTATTATTATTTTCATTATTAATATTATTATTAATATTATTATTATTATTATTATTATTATTATTATTATTATTATTATTATTATTATTATTATTATTATTTTCGACAAATAAAAAACTTTTTCATTCACAAGAAAAAGTCAAATACATCAATACTCCAAAGTAATACAAGATACAAAAGCTAGACAAAACTACTGTATCAAGCCCAAAGGACCAGCAGCAAGTCAGAAGATTCATCATATACTCAGCAGCAATTGTTGTATCAAACTACTATATCAAAACAGAATAGGAGCTAATAAGGGGACCAACACACCAAAGAAGCAACTCAACTCAGCCCAATGATCAACAAGCAACAGCAACTCAGCAGCTTCTTCAATAGCAACAGAGCAGTCATAGCTACATTATAAACATGAATAGATTTTGCACCATCTTCCACAAATTTTATGGCTTGTAGTCGAAGGTTATTGTATCTAATACTCAGGGGTTGTTGTGAGTTAACTGTCTCCTGCATAGAATGCTCATCCAATATAGCCCCACCTTTGGCATTTCTTGACCATCTTTTCAATAAGTATTCTCGAAGGAAGAGTAAGGACATTTTTAGCTCTATAAACTGCTAGTACGTGCCTACAAACGATTCCCAAAAATTCAAACATTTGGCGGCTGCAACTTGCTTTTGTTTCTAAAGAATTAAAGCTGACAATATGTGATTTATGGCCATCACCAAACTTGGCCACACGAAACGAAGTGGCACTTTCTGGCTCCTCAAGTTCTGTTGCAGAATTAGCCATGGTTTCAACAAGCTCGTCTTGGAACTTCATAAATATTTTTCGGGTGTAAAATTTAGCAGCCTGTTTCTCCATAGGTGAAGGGGTTTTTAGCATTGGCAAAGCATTACTCGTATCTTCATCAGCTTGTAGTTCCTTTTCATGCCAACTAGCAGCGGCTTTTTCATACTGTTTGATGAGAACTTGCAAGGTAGTATCAGCAGTCAGAAATCCATCGAAGCACAAGTAAATGATGATAGGAGGTACCACACACTGAAGATGTCTTCAAATAAGTCAAATAATGGCAAATTGATTTGTTAACCACATGAAGAGTATCTTATAAAAATTAATCAACACAAATACCAGACACTCAGCTTGGGTTAGATGCTCTTTGAGCACCACAAGGTTACTGAATCAGAGACATTCGAATGCTTCTTGTTTGAATCAATGAATTTCGACCTTTGCAGCAGTTGAAAATGGCCAGTAGACGTTGGCTAGCAACAAACAATGGCCAAAGCCATAAGTGTCTGCTAATCCTACACATCTCTGCTAGCTCTTCCTGGAGTTGAAAAAAGAATCAGTCAAACACATGGTATAAAGCTATAAGACATTTTACAAAAACTTATCTGCAAACAGAACCTCAGAGGTTGATTATCAATTTACCAATGTAGAACTATCTGTGAATTCTATATAAGTCGCACTTAATGACAAATCAAAGGGAGGAGCAATGAGGTATAATGATATTAAATGGAACACTAGAAGCTTCATATTCAATGAAAATTCCATCGGACACTCAAAATACTTGGGTGGAACAAACAAATACAAACATAATTCTTAAGACGACATGGAAAATGGAGACAATGAGTAAAAAAATGTTTAACCAAACATGGTAAACATGAAACAACAATTCAAATAATGTTCAAATAAGTTTGAGATCATCATTTCAACCCTTTAAGAACAAGAGGCAGCAAATCAGTAAAAGTTGCAACGAGGCAGCAAATCATATATCCAATTGTTAAAATTTTACAAAACTGACAGCCAAGACCTTATAGATAAATTAAGTCTTTCAAACTATTCCATGAAACTACGCAGGATGTCGAGATTTAAGTAGATGGGTCAATATTACTCAACAAAATGATCAAAATGATCAAATACAACATGAAAACCACCCCATGAGAACTGACATTCAACTGGTTAATTTGAATTTATAAGACTTTGATCATACTTACATTTGCATCTGTTATTTTTACTGATTTTGGAGCACAGCGCACTATAATCTAACCTATAAGAAGAGTCAGACCATCACTCTTAGAAAGGGAGTCAGACCATCTTGATCTAGCCAACTAGCTGCTAAGTTGCTTTTACTTTTGCTTTCACCATTAATTCCATGTCTTCTTTCTTTCCTGACTTAGTGTACCTATAAGCGAAAGACTTAGTCCTAGCTAGTTCGTAGAAGTTTAATTTGAAAAACAATTTCATAAACATTAAGTTTACAAATCAAAAGCACATAACATAGTAGCATTTCAGCTATTTGGGGCATTTTGTCGAACAACTTGTAGGCATAATTCAAACCAACATTTCAATGTGGATAAAAAAGTAAATTAAGATTGATATTCAGCAAGAAATTTAACTAAAATTCTAAAAACACAGAACTTCACAGGTAACTCAACCAAATAACTTCTCAATCTCATCTGCAATTAACAAATAATTATGACAACAATCTCAATCTAGGGTTTGCAACTGAGGACCTTTGGTAAATGCAGAAAAAGACTAGAAATTGGAGGCAAGTGAAACTTATCGATAGGGGACAAATACTAGAAGAAAATACCTGAAAATCGAAGACCAAGATACAATCTCAATTGCTTGCATTGAAATGTTTGTGGCAACAATTGGTGGTGAAATGGATCGGCGGTGGCGGCGCCAGTGGGGTTGCGACGCAGTTGATGGTGGCGTGGGCTGGTGCGACGGGTTTGGGTGACGGAAACCTGTTATGGGCGTCGAAGAGAAAGGGTTAGGATCGTTTACTGTGCGGCACGATAGTGGTGAGGGTTGAGAAAATTCAAAATTTTGTTTGGGTGAGGGATATTAAAATTATTAAGCTTATTAAAAATTTAATTAAAAACGTAACAAGATGCGTGTTTTTATGAGGGATATTAATTTTTTTTACTGTGATTAGCCACGCTTACTAGTGTGGCTGATTTGAATTCTTTTATATTCTTAATTGCTCTTTAGCCTCGCTTATTAGTGTGGCTGAAATAATTATATTTTTTGTTTAATAAATCTTTAGCAACGCTTATTAGTGTGGCTGAATTTATAACATTTTAACATTATTTACTTAACTTGTAGCCACACTTATGAGTGAGACTATTATTCTCACACTTAATAAGCGTGCCTAAATTACAAGAAGTGAGTCTATTTGCAAAAACGCCAGCCACACTTAAATAAGCATGCCTAAACAAGTGTAGCTACATGCCACATTTTTTGTAGTGGAATAAAAAACTACTTATAAAATAAAACATAGGTCACACAAGTGGTTAATGATGTCATTTGGCAATTGCAATGCTCTAAGTTATTTGTGAGGCTGATGAATGAGGTTCCACGTCCTTTTATCAATGATTTTATTGTTGTTTACTTAGATGACATTTTGGTGCACGGTAAAAACAATAAAGATCATGTCGTACAGCTTAGGAGGTTGTTTGAGAAATTGAGAGAAGAGAAGGTGTATGGCAAACTTGAGAAGTATGTGTTCATGACTCTGTGTAAAGTATTTTTGGGGTACATTGTGACTGGGGAAGGTGTTGTGCATATTGATCCTGAAAAGGTTAAGTTTGTGAACTCTTGGTTAGCTGCAACCATTGTATATGAGATTAGGAGTTTTCAAGAACTTGCTTTCATCCTATAGAGGTTCCTTCCATACTTCTTAATACTATGTTTCCATTACTGAGTTGTCAAAAAACTAAGAGTTTGAGAAGGGAGAGCTTAAAAAGTTTTTAAGAATGTTAAAAATAGGCTTTGTAATGGTTCAATTCTTGAGCTTCCTAATTTTAATAAAGTGTTTGAAGTAGTGTGTCATGCAAATGAGATTAAAATATGGGTTGTCCTAATTTAATTAAGTTAAAAATCAGTAATTTATCTTAGTGAGAAGTTAAATGAGGCTAAGTTTAATTATTCTACTTATGAGTGTGACATCTATATCTATACTATATACTAAATGCGTTCTTCAATAGGACACATGTCGGCTTCACATTCATTGTTTTCCCTCCAAAATTCTTCATTTAGCTAAATTGGGTAAGTAGAATAATTAAGCTTGAATGCCCTATTTTTAAATCAATTAACATTTCAAATGGCAATAAAAAAAATGGTCAATATGACAACAATATACGTATGGTCAAAATATCATTCGAAAAAATTGCAGTAAAAAATTGGACAATGTATGGTCAAATTCTTTTAAATGTCTTCCTTACTCTTTACTTATGTTATATACGTATCATGTTGGTATAATCTATAGATTATTTTGAAAGAGAATCCATAAAATAAATTTATAATCTATAAATTATTTCAAATTCAAATAAAAAAACTATGGGTTTTTCCTTATACAAATCACGGGCCCTATAAATTAAAACCTGGGCACTGTAAAAGCAAATGCGTGTCCTATATTTTTTACTTTAAAATTGTTAAATTTATTGCTTAAATATTTTTTTCACTCTTAATTTATAGTGGTAAAATATTGATTATTCTACAAGTTCATTATAATTCAAGCCCAAAATTTAATTTTAGAGTTTTAAAATTTAAAAGAATTAATGTAATGCAAAGACTAATTTTCTCTCACAAATCAAATATTATTTTCTCTATATTTATTATATTTACCAAAATCAGAATAATTGAAACTAATTTTATTTATATTTAAGAGATCATTTAAATATTTTTTTGATTATCCGTGCTTGGCACGGGACTCAAGCTAGTTTATACAATATTTAGAGTTCTTGATTATTGGTCTTACTATTTAAGACCAAAACCACTTGTTCTTCATTCTGGTCATAAGGCTTTAAAATTTATACATAGGCAAATAAAGATAAACAAAAGGCATAAAAAATGCGTAGAGTTTCTTCGAACATTTACCTTTTGTTCCAAATATAAAGATGCAAAGAGTAATGTAGTGATTGTTACTTTATCTTACCGCATATGCTTTCTATGGTGAATGCTAGAATTTTGGTTTTGAAAAACTTAAAGAGCATTACAAGATGATCTTGGTTTTACTAATTAGTTTTAGGAAAAATTATACTAAACCACCTATTGTATACACCCTTTTTTAAAAAACCACCGTATATAAATTTTTTTGCAAAAAACCACCTTACATAATACTTTTTTTTTTGCAAAAGACAACCTAATGCTCTAATTCGTTAGTTGACTGTTTATTTTTAACGTTTGACCATTTATGGTTGTCATGGCCTATCACGTGAGACTAATTAAAACCCCCATTTCATTTCTTTCTCCTGAAATGTCGAGCAATCAATCTTCCTCACAACCCCCATTTCATTTCTTCTCTCTTCTTGAATGAAACCCTAGAATCAAATTCAACCAATTTCATCATCTTTATAAAATTCATTCACGATATATCTATTTCAATTGCGTACTAATGGTTTCCCCTTGGAATTTGTATTTGCTGGTATAAACAGCAGCTATGTTGCTTGGATTTTGCATGGTACAATTGGTATCATATTAGTTCATATGATCAGTATTAAACACAGAAACAGCAGCTATGTTGCAAAACAATAGGAATAAAAACCACAGATCACATTGATAGCATCCTTGTGACATTTTTGTAAAAGAATATATGCACATACACAGCAGTACATACATATCAGTATATTATATCAGTATATGCACATACACAGATCACATTGATAGTACATTATACAGTATGTATTGAACAGCAGAATATGCACAAATCAGTATTGGTATATACATTGAATATATGCACATATGCACATATGCTTCAGTTACTGATTTTGTACAAAATAATTAGCATTGGATTTGCACACAGAATATTGCTTGGACATTGCTTGAATATATGCCTGAACATCAGAATCAGCATTTGATGAAGAAGGAGACAGTGAGACAGTGAGACAGTGAGAGCAGTAATGGAGAAGAAGGTGGTTCGAATTCCTTTAATGAAGGAGAAAGGAAGATGGGTTTTTAATAAAACTCACGTGAGAGGCACGTGACAGCATTAAAATATGGTCAAACGTTAAAAATAAACAGTCAACTAACGAATTAGAGCATTAAGTTGTCTTTTGCAAAAAAAAAAAAAGTATTATGTAAGGTGGTTTTTTGCAAAAAAATTTATATAAGGTGATTTTTTAAAAAGGGGTGTATACAATAGGTGGTTTAATATAATTTTTCCTTAGTTTTAAAAGAAAATAAAATATTTTGTTGAGTGAGATTGTTATCTTTTCAAGGGTAATAAGTTGTGTGTGCCTAAGGGTGGTGTTCGAGAATTATTGGTGAGAGAAGTTTATAGTACAAGATTGATTTGTCATTTTGATGTTCAGAAGACACTTGATTTTCTGCACTAAACAAATGTTAAAATCGAGGTGACAAATAAAACTTTAGTTGCATTGTTATGTGGACTTGTGTGAAAGATGCATTAATATTATGACTTGAAACTTGTCCATACGGAGTTTCCTTATAACTAGGCTCATGTCTTAACGACTTCTCATTTTCCTTTTAGAAGTAGTGTATATGGTAATTTTATTTGCACTTGATGATTTGATTCCTTTTGCAACAGGTGATGTCGTGGAAAAAGATGTAAAAAAAGGTGAAAAGATTACAAAAACTTGTAAGCAAGTGAAGAATACCCTAAAGATTTGGTTTGGCAGTTCTTGATAATAAAAGAGCGATCTCCAAAACTTCGCATGTAACACCCCTATATTTTCCCAATATTTTCCCCCGATATATTTAATAATTTACTATTAATATTATTTCTATATAAATATATTTTTCTTTATTATTGGGCTTGGTCATGAGATTTCAATCCTTTTCTGCAATTAGAATTATTTTCAGCTCAAACTTTTTCCTTAACCCATGTTTTATATTCAAAATTAAAAAAAATTAAAATAGAAGAGAAATGAAAGGTCTTGGCCGGCCCTATGAGGAGTCTTAGAGGAGTTTGTAACTCCCTTTAGGTAATGAAAGATCATGCCTTAATCTCACTTTATTAATCCCCTTAATCATCTCTTACTCCGTCATTCTACTATTTCCAAACTTACAAAAAAAAAAATAATTCTCTCTTGTTATTCCCAACCACACATCTAGCTTGGAGATTTCCTCACCATTTGGTGTTTTTTCTTTGCAATTGTGAGTATAATTCTCAAGCCTATGATTAATTCTTAAATTTTCAATTCCAATTCTATGATTATTATATGTCTTTATTTTATGATTTATGTTTAACTTATGATTTAAAATTTCATCTATGAATTTGTGATGCATTCTTTTATCTAAATTAATGTAGGATGTTTTAGGGTTTTTAGATTGACATAAATGTGAAGAATAAGATTAGTTTGTGTGATGAATGATTTTGAAATTTATATAAAAATATGAATGTTCATGTCAAAAAAATGTGTGCATGTGTCATTTTTATATTTGGTGGCAAAAGATATTTATTTTATTAGCTAATATGAGAAATTTATAATTTTTGCTAGGAAAATATATATAGATATATAAGTATAAAGAAATTATTGTTGAATGATGAATTAATCTCAAAGACAGTTCATAAAAATTATATAAATTTGGTCATTTAGAATTAATAGGAAGTGTATTATTGGAATTCATTTTGTTGATGAAATTTGGCAAATCCCGTAGGGTTAGGAAAAGGCTTAAAAATGTGTTTTTGGAGCACTTTTTGGGTTGAAATAAGTTAAAAATACTTAGAGTACATTATAAATTATGAAAATTAGTACATGGGGGTTTTGACTTCTTCTGGACGCAACAGTAAAGTCGGAATTTCAGTTTGACAGTGTTAACAACCAAGGTTTGTAGAAACGTATAGAGACGATGAAGTGTAACAAGAGGGGGGTTGAATTGTTACTTGTTCCCGTTAGAGTATTTTCGCCCTTTTCTTGCGGAAATTTGAATAAAGAAAATACTCAAAACAAAATAAAAGAAAACTTAAAGAAACACAATGATTTTAACGTGGGAATAAGAACCACGACCCTCTAGGGATTTCACTTCTCTATTATTTTATGTAATTCAATTCTCTATTACATAAAATATTTCTCCTTCTCCTTCTCTTCTTCTCTCGGTTTCTTTCTTGTTCCCTTTCTCTATTCTCCTTCTCTTTCTCTCTTCTCTTTCTCACTTCTCTTTCTCACTTCCCCCTTAGACTTACCCAAGTCTAATTACAAATTCTCTCAAAAACCCATACAAAATAATTTCTCTAAAATGGATGAACAAACAAAGATAGCACAAGGAAATATCTTGGAATTAATTTTCAATTAAGAACGCTCAATATTTTCCTTTTCTTGAATCTTGAATCTCACGAAATTTGGGCACAATTTTTCGGAAATTGATTTTCTCTCAATATTGATCACCAAAAGTTTTGTGCCGGTTAGAAAAATGAATTTATATTCTTTGTAGATCAAGTTATGCCATAAACCCATAATCTATAGATGAGGGATTAGTGGGCATTGACCGTGAGTAATATGAATAACTACCTTGGTGGTTATTCAAAGTCAATCCTTGACTCTAGCTAAAAATAGCCATTTTCAAGAGACTTTTTAGGAGTTAGTTATTTTAATTCTTTGATTAATTCCTTGTGCTTCCTTGTTTATTAACCGTACAACAAAACTAAAATATAGAAAAATAAACTCAAGACTTTTTCTAAATTAATTTTGTTGACATCTCCTCTGACCGGATTCTGGAGGAACACCGTACTGTCTCTATCTGCAACTTCATCAGTTTATCAATATCTGGAACAGTAGAAGTGATATCTACTCTTGACTTTCTCATTGACCTTCTCTATTGACTTTGACCTTGTTGACTTTGACTTTGACTTGTACGATTGCCATTTACCAGTCCTTAGGTACCATCGACGATTATAATAATCGGATATATTACCTACAAAACAATCTCTAAAATACTTTGTTTGTTTATAATTTGTTAAGTCATCATCAAAACTCAAATGGGCCAACAAATTCCCCCTTTTTGATGATGACAAACTTATAAACAAACTTTGTTAAAAGAAAGAGTAAAACTAATAACTTTGAACATGTTAGAGATTAATCACAAGTTCAAACATACTTAGTAAATTAAATCGTTACAAGTAATTTACCAAATTCTAAGGCAAGCATATTACTCTAAAATATTTTTGGCGTGAATCATGTGATTAAGCATGACTTCAAATTTTTCAATTTTAAAATAAAACTTGAAACAAAACATAAACATAAATACCAAAAACATATAAACCAAAAACATAATAATTAAGAAACTTAAATAATTAAAAATTTAGAAGCACAACAAACTAAGTAAGTCTAATTAAGTAATTCAAGACAATTATGAGTTGTAAGAATCAAAGATAAACAAGGTGACATTCAATAAATCATGTCAAACAACAAACTATTGTTTGCTACTCTTCTCCCTTAAGTATATCAAACAGTAAGTCACCAAACTAAGCATTAAAAAGTAAACTAAGGCAAAAACACAAAACAGAGAAACAATTATCAAGATCAAGCAAAAACATAAGCATTCACAAGCATTCATTTAAGTTTGTTTGCTACTCTTCCCCCTTTTGGCATCAATCAAAAAGTAGGGGTGTAGATCAATCCACAGCTCTAAGGCAAGCGTTAGACAAATTAAGATAGTAAGCAGCAAACTAAGAAAATAAATGCCCAAACATGAATCAAGAAAGCATGCAATCAAACATCATAGACCATGGGGATAGAAAATAAGGGATGATATTAAGGATTAAAAGTTGTGGGTTAGTAGCATAAACCAAAAAAAATTGTCTTGTACCCCAGCAGGTACTTGAAAAGAAGCAAAAAAATTGTTTAGAAATTACAGATAAAGTGGGCCAACAAACATTAAATTTTAATTTGAAAACAGAAGCAGGAGGGATCAGGCAGCAGTCTCCTCATCAACAAATTCAGTCTGCACCTCCACCGTGTCAAGCTTCGCACCAAGACGTGATTCCATTTCGGTGAGTTGCTCAGCAATAGTAGAGAGTGAGACACGAACTTCACTTTGAAGAGCACATAGTTGAGACTGCATATTAAGTAGTGTAGAATGGACATGAGCAAGAGTAATTGGAGGAGGAGGGATAGTAGTGGGATCATCAAAACCAGTGAGTAAGGTGATGGTGGTGATGTAAATGGTGGTGGAGTAGTTGTTATTGGTGATGGTGGTGGTGATGGTATAGGTGAGTTTGGTTTCGGTAATGGTGGGGTTGGTGAGGTAATATCAGCATTTAGGCGCGAAGAATTTTTGGATGATTTCCTAATATTCTTGAGAGGCACATTGAGGTCCTCATCCTCTGAACTGGATTGTTCATCCACTAATTCCTCTTTTTCTTCTTCCCCAACTTGTTCCCCCTTACTAACAGCTTCCCCCTGAGTCACTGTTTCCCCTTCTTCCTGTTCTGTTTCTGCCTCAGTGGTGGCAGTGGGAACAGTTTCCTGATCTTCCTTTTCTACATTTTCCCTTTCTATTTCAGTTTCACCTTCCTCTTGTTCCTCATCAGAGCTCACATACTCAACATCTTCTTCAACATCCTCTAGAATTCCATTTTCATTTAATGTAAGATGCAAGTTGTTAAGACACTTAGCACCTATTTTGTTGTTAGCACTCATTGGAAATTCTAAGCCTTCAAGATACACACCAAACTTCTTAAAGATACACATTAACAAACCTCCTAAGCACAATCGGGATCTACTACCTTGGCCTTCTTTGCAAGTTTTGAAGATGAGCTTCCTTTTGTGGTAGAAAAAGTCCTTTTCGTGCCGACATGCATGGGTTTTATTGTTTTCGGTTTAGATGAAGTCTTGGGAGATTTCATGGTGATGATGAGATGAATTGATGAAGGTTGAAGGAAGAAAATGGGTTTGACGGTTTTGCTAGGAGTAGTACAAGTAATGGGTTTATGAATGATGGATGTGTCATGAGGAGTGGGTTATAAAGGGTTGAATGGACGGTTATGAAAAAGGTTTGTGCTACTTCCACAATGGCGGTTTTAGGAGGTGTAAGGGTGGTTATTTATTAAGCTTAGTTCGTTGAATATGTCGATTTAGATAACTACCTTCCGAAACACCTCGTTGATCCGTCTTCCATTTTATAAAATAAAGTTGGCTCACCGAAAAGAAAGAAAATAAAGAAAATGCTGGAATTTGTGGAAAGATAAAATATTTTTGTGATTTTTTTTTTTTTAAATTTATAATATGTGGGTAATAAAATAATAATATATAATATAAAATAAGTTATGCTACTTGGTCTAATTAGTTCAAACATGCAAGCAATCAAGATAAAGTTTAAGACATAAATTTAAATAGAAGCATACCCAAATCTCGCAATGATTGAATGAACAATCTTGGTTGTTGTGGTTGATTGAACCCTTCCGATTTTTCAAGATGTTTTGAGGAGGAATACTAGCAATTAAACGTTAGTGAAGCTTGATCATACCTAGCTCCAACCTCATCTTTTCAAATTGTTCCCTTGGAAGCGGTTTGGTCATTATATCTGCAACTTGTTCACTAGTATTGACATGTTTAACAATAATATTTTTATGCTCTACGTTATCCTTAAGGAAATGATGTCTAATATGAATATGTTTAACTCTAGAATGATGCACCGGATCTTTAGAAATACAAATAGCACTAGTATTATCACAATAAATAGGAACACATTCAAATTTGATACCAAAATCTCTTAGCTGTTGTTTAATCCAGAGCATTTGGGAACAGCAGGCTGCTGCTGCTACGTATTCAGCTTCTGCAGTGGATAAAGCTACTGTGTTCTGTTTCTTGGAACTCCATGATACCAAACAAGATCCAAGAAACTATACCATTCCTGAAGTGCTTTTTCTATTCACAAGATCACCTGCGTAATCTGCATCACTATACCCTTTCAAGTCATAGACATCACTTTTAGGATAAAATAAGGATAAGTCATCTGTTCCCTTTAGATATCTAAGAATTCTTTTAACTGTCGTATGATGTGATTCTTTAGGATTTGATTGAAATCTAGCACACAAGCCAACACTAAAGGATATATCGGGTCTACTAGCTGTTAGATATAGTAGGGATCCTATCATGCCTCTATACATCGTTTGGTCAACATTAATACCGTTAGAGTCTTCATCTAACCTAATGTTAGTGGCCATGGGTGTATGGTTTGTCTTAGCACTATCTAGTCCATATTTCTTTAGAAGTTCTTTTATATATTTTTGTTGATGAATAAAGATACCGTTAGCAGTTTGTTTAATTTGCAAACCAAGGAAGAAATTTAATTCTCCCATCATACTCATTTCAAACTCATTACTCATTAGGTCAGCAAATTCCTTACATAACGATTCATTTGTAGCACCAAAAATAATATCATCAACATATATTTGAACAACTAATATATTCGAACCTTTATTCTTAAAGAATAAGGTTTTATCAATTTTACCACGTATGAACTCATTTTCAATCAAAAACTTAGATAATCTCTCGTACCATTGTCTAGGTTCCTGTTTTAGCCCATAAAGAGCTTTATCAAGCTTGTAGACATGATCCGGAGAAATTGGGTTTTCAAAGCCTGGTGGCTGTTCCACATATACATCTTCTTCTAGAAACCCATTTAAGAATGCACATTTTACGTCCATTTGATATAATTTAAAATTCATGAAAGCAGCAAATGAAATAAGAATTCTAATAGCTTCTAATCTAGCTACGGGAGCAAAAGTTTCAGTATAGTCAATACCTTCCTGTTGATTATAACATTTTACCACCAACCTTGCTTTGTTTCTAACGATTATGCCGTGTTCATCCAGCTTGTTCCTGAAAACCCATTTAAGTCCAATAATCTTCTTGTTCTTCGGTTTTGCTTCTAAGTGCCACACTTTGTTTCTTTCAAACTCGTTTAATTCATCTTGCATAGCTACCACCCAATCCGAATCTTGCAAAGCTTCTACATGATTCTTGGGTTCCATAGTTGAGAGAAAAGCAAAGTGTGCACAAAAGTTTCTCATTTGTCCCCTTGTTTGTGTGCCTTTGTTCATGTCGCTTATAATCAATTCTAGTGGATGTGACTTATGATGTTTCCACGGTCTTGGAACAAAGTCTCTTGTGGGGACAGATGTGGAAGCTGGTTCACTGACTTGGTTCTGATTTGGTTCAACTTCAATTCTTTCTTCTTGTGCTTCTGTTTGAATTTCTGGATTAGGAACTGCAGGCTGTTCCTGATCTGCCTGTGGTTCCTGTTCTTGATTTTGTTCAACATTCTGACCTTGTTGCTGTTCTACTAGATCTTGCTCCTTGTGTATATTTTCATCATCTTCCAGATCCGCAAGACCTATCTTAAAATCACTTGTTTCTTGTTCACTTGTCATAAAGTTAGTCTCATCAAATATTATGTGAACAGATTCTTCAACACACATTGTTTTCTTATTGTAAACTCTATATGCTTTACTATGAGATGAATAGCCAAGAAATACCGCTTCATCACTTCTTTCATCAAATTTACCTAAATTTCGTTTTCCATTAACATGCACAAAACATCGACATCCAAAGACTCGAAAATATGAAATATTAGGTTTAATTCCTTTAAATAATTCGTAGGGGGTCTTAGAAGTGATTGGTCTTATTAAAACTCGGTTTAATATATAACAAGCAGTATTGACGGCTTCGGCCCAAAAATTTCTAGGTAAACCACTAGCAATTAACATAGTTCTAGCCATTTCTTCTAAGGTTCTATTTTTACGTTCAACAACACCATTTTGTTGTGGTGTTCTAGGCGCGGAGAAATTATGACTTAAACCATGCTCATTACAATAATCCATAAACTTTGAATTTTCAAATTCTTTACCATGATCCGATCTTATGTGGACTAGTTGATTGTTACTAGATTTCTGAATTTTAGTAGCGAATGCAACAAATTCATCAAAAGCCTCATCTTTGCTAGATAAGAATAAAGTCCATGTAAATCTACTGTAATCATCAACTATGACAAAAACATATCGCTTACCGCTGCGACTTTGGATTCACATTGGTCCACAAAGATCCATATGAATTAATTCAAGTGGTCTTGATGTGGTCACGACATTTTTAGTTTTAAAGGATGACCTTGCATGTTTTCCTTTGGCACAAGGATCACATACTTCATTCTTTTGAAATTTTAGGGACGGTAATCCTCTTACTAGGTCTTTAGTACGTAAAGTATTAAGCAATGAAAAACTAGCATGACCTAATCTTTTATGCCAAAGAAGAGGGTCATCTTCTATAACACTCAGACATGTTAAACTGGTTTTAGGAACAGTGTGCAGGTCTACCACGTAGGTGTTCCCTTTTCTAATTCCTTCCAGAATGATGTCACCTGTGTCGTTCCTAGAAATCATGCATTTCTCAGAAGTAAAGTTTACAGAGTTACCTTTGTCACAAAATTGAGAAATACTTAAAAGGTTGTGTTTCAAATTCTCGACCAAAAATACGTTATCTATTGCGTGGGAACTTGACCTTCCTATCTTGCCTTTTGCAATGATTTCACCTTTCATGTTATCGCCAAAGGTCACAGTTCCTCCATCATAGGCTTCTAGTGAGAGAAATTTTGATCTATCGCCTGTCATGTGCTTGGAACAGCCACTGTCGAGATACCATGAGCTGTTCCCCCTCACTAGAACCTGCAAAACAAATTTAGTTGTTAGAAGGTGGAACCCAGCCATCCTTGGGTTCCATGTCGATTAAACAAGAATTAAATTTTTTAATCCAAACTCTATCGACATAAATTTGGTTCGTTTTGTTGTGCTGTTCCCTTTTTAAACATTGATGTTTCAGGTGCCCGGTTTTGCCACAAAAGGAACAGACTTTGTTACTTGGGAGATCAACGTAGACCTTTTTCTTTTTATCATTTTTGTTATATCCTAGACCTTCGGTTCCTTTAGTTTTAGCATCAAGAAGCCATTTGGGAACTTCTCTAATTTTCCCTTTGTCTCTCGAATTTAATTCAAGCTTAAGTCGATCATTTTCTTTTAAGGCGAATTCTAGGTCAGATCTCATTTGAAAAAGCACACATTGAATTTCTTTCTTGGATTCATAATCTACTTCCATCTCAAATTGCTCAAATTGATTCAATTCAATATTTAACATGATGTTTTCTTCTTTAACTTTTTCTAAGGCTTCTTTTAACATCACATTATTATCAAGCAATTCAAAGAATCGATTTTGCACATCGGATCTAAACGAGTTAAGGTAGGATATTTGGTCTTTACATGCTTTAAGGTCTTTTTCAGTTTTGAGAGTGATGGCGGTTTGTTTTTCTAAATTTTCGTGAGATTCTAAAATCATTTTAACTAATCTATGTTTATCCAATTTAAATAAATAATCAGAAAATGGATCAGGAGACAGTACCTCTTTTCCTTTAGATGTATCGTCATGAGTAGCCATGAGACAGAGGTTAGCTACCTCTTCTTCTTCCACGGGGGCTTCGGTTACGGCTTCACTTTCGGACTCTCCCCATGCAGCTATCATGGCTTTGCGGAAATCGGTTTTGTTGAAATTTCCTTTTGTTGGTTGTCTTCCTATTTCTCTTGCTTTCCCTTTTGCTTTTTCGTCCTTCCATAGTGGGCATTCCTTTATGAAGTGCTCGGTACTTCCACATTTGTGGCATTCATATGTTTTGCATTTTGAAGTTCCTCTCTCTTTGTAGTTTCTTTGATTTTTATACCTGTTGTTCCTGAAGAACTTCTTGAATCTACGTACCAGCATTGCTGCCTCTTCCTCATCAGTTTCTGAATTTTCTTGATCGTCTGCTGTCAGAGCCAGACCTTTGTTCCTGGAACTGTCAGCTGTTCCCAGATGTAATTCATGAGTCATCAGGGAACCAGCCAACTCTTCCAGATTAAACTTTGTAAAATCTTTATATTCTTGAATGGCTGTGACCTTTGCTCTCCAACGATCATCTTGAGGTAGGCTTCTTAGGATCTTTCGCACTTGTTCATCGGATGGAATAAGCCTTCCAAGGGAGACTAACTCATTTGTGATGTTCGTAAACCTAGTAAACATTTCTTGAATGCTTTCTTTAGGTTCCATAACAAATCTTTCATATTTGGACATGAGTAAGTCAATCTTGGAACGCTTGACTTCGCTTGTACCTTCATGAGTAACTTCCAGCAGATCCCAAATTTGTTTTGCTGATTTGCAACCCATAATGCGATTGTGTTCATTAGGACCAAGCCCACAATGAAGCAATTTAATAGCAAGAGCGTTCATTTCCATTTTTTGAAAATCTTCTTTCTCATATTCTGTGATTGGTTTGGGAACAGTCTCGTTAATGGAGTTGGTAGTTGTTACCTCAAAATCTCCAACTTCAATGACTCTCCAAACTTGATAATTTTCGGCTTTGATGAAGATCTCCATCCTGTTTTTCCAATAGGTATAGAATTTGCCATCGAACATTGGTGGTCTCTGAGTAGAGTACCCTTCTTCCATACGCTCGTTCATTTTCATCATCTCTAAAGTACCAAGATACGGCTCTCAGGGTTTCCTGATTTAATGAGGAACAGGGCTCTGATACCAATTGTAGAAACGTATAGAGACGATGAAGTGTAACAAGAGGGGGGGTGAATTGTTACTTGTTCCCGTTAGAGTATTTTCGCCCTTTTCTTGCGGAAATTTGAATAAAGAAAATACTCAAAACAAAATAAAAGAAAACTTAAAGAAACACAATGATTTTAACGTGGGAATAAGAACCACGACCCTCTAGGGATTTCTCTTCTCTATTATTTTATGTAATTCAATTCTCTATTACATAAAATATTTCTCCTTCTCCTTCTCTTCTTATCTCGGTTTCTTTCTTGTTCCCTTTCTCTATTCTCCTTCTCTTTCTCTCTTCTCTTTCTCACTTTTCTTTCTCACTTCCCCCTTAGACTTACCCAAGTCTAATTACAAATTCTCTCAAAAACCCATACAAAATAATTTCTCTAAAATGGATGAACAAACAAAGATAGCACAAGGAAATATCTTGGAATTAATTTTCAATTAAGAACGCTCAATATTTTCCTTTTCTTGAATCTTGAATCTCACGAAATTTGGGCACAATTTTTCGGAAATTGATTTTCTCTCAATATTGATCACCAAAAGTTTTGTGCCGGTTAGAAAAATGAATTTATATTCTTTGTAGATCAAGTTATGCCATAAACCCATAATCTATAGATGAGGGATTAGTGGGCATTGACCGTGAGTAATATGAATAACTACCTTGGTGGTTATTCAAAGTCAATCCTTGACTCTAGCTAAAAATAGCCATTTTCAAGAGACTTTTTAGGAGTTAGTTATTTTAATTCTTTGATTAATTCCTTGTGCTTCCTTGTTTATTAACCGTACAACAAAACTAAAATATAGAAAAATAAACTCAAGACTTTTTCTAAATTAATTTTGTTGACATCTCCTCTGACCGGATTCTGGAGGAACACCGTACTGTCTCTATCTGCAACTTCATCAGTTTATCAATATCTGGAACAGTAGAACTGATATCTACTCTTGACTTTCTCATTGACCTTCTCTACTGACTTTGACCTTGTTGACTTTGACTTTGACTTGTACGATTGCCATTTACCAGTCCTTAGGTACCATCGACGATTATAATAATCGGATATATTACCTACAAAACAATCTCTAAAATACTTTGTTTGTTTATAATTTGTTAAGTCATCATCAAAACTCAAATGGGCCAACAAGGTTGTTAAAATCGCGATTCTAACTTGAATCGGAGACGACCTGTAGAATCGGATCGTAGAATCGAATCGTAGAATCGTATTATTCTACAATTTTGCAAAAATAAGAAAATGTGATTGCTAATTTATACTCCCTCCGATTCACTTGTGTTGTCCCATTTCCTTATTTGGCAAATTCATATCAATTGTCCCATTTCCATTTTGTTCTATCTTTTTTTACCTAAATACCCTCACTTTTCCAATTCCAAATACCCCACTACCACCTTTACAATTAATTTAATCAAATTAAAACCCCACTTTTCCAATTCCCAATACCCAACTACTACCTTTACAATTAATTTAATCAATTAAAATACCCCACCATTCCACTCTTAAATACCGTGCCCAACCAAATGGGACAACACAAGTGAATTGGAGGGAGTATTGTTTTGTGATTTTTATTGTAAAGTAAAAATAAAAATTCATTTAATATTTTGAATAAATTGTTTTCATTCAAAAAAATACATATATACTTCTTATTTGTTGCCTTTTCCCTTTATTTTAATGAATTAATAAACGTAGGTAGATATACATTAATTATATAATTAATATTTGGAAAATTTGCCAAGAATAATCCCAACTATCACCCGTTGGCTAGAAATAATCCCAACTATTGATTATTTTTTAATAATCCCAACTATATTAATGAAGTTTGCTGAAAACAGTCCCACTCTATTTTCAACCGGCTGTAGCAGGTTTTTTGAGTATTTTTTTTACCTTTTTTTTTAATTTTAATATATGTTGACCTAATTTGATGAAGGAAAGTTAAAAAAAAAGGTAAAAAAAATACTCAAAAAACCTGCTACAGCCGGTTGAAAATAGAGTGGGACTGTTTTCAGCAAACTTCATCAATAGTTGGGATTACTAAAAAATAATCAATAGTTGGGATTATTTCTGGCCAACGGGTGATAGTTGGGATTATTCTTAGCAAATTTTCCTTAATATTTTAATAGAATCTTAACACCAAATAAATTGTTTTATCAAAGACACATTATATAGTAACACTTTCAAAGCCCTAATAATTTAATAACACCAATTGAAATAACTCAATAATTGTCACAATTAATAATGTAAATATTATCAAGTTCGACACCAATTCAATTTTCAATAAGTTGGTAACCCCAAGTGAAACCAAGTCGCTTATGACCATTTAAATAAAAAAAATATTCCCTCCGTTCTTTTTTATTGTCCTATTTGAAGATTTCACACAAATTAAGAAAAGTGGAATTTTTGTAGATAGTGGGTATTATTTTATTAATAAAGGTGGAATCTTTGTAGATAGTGAGTATTATTTTATTAAAATAGTGGTGTGAATTAATGATTGTATTGGTATTATGAGAGAGAAATGAGGGTTAAGTGAGGGATAAAGAGAGTATATGAGAGATAAAAACTTTCCAAAATAGGAAAGTATTCTAAATAGGACAAACTTATGAAACTGCCCGTTATAGTAATGTGGACAAACTTAAAAGAATAGAGGGAGTAGCTCGAAGGTAGCAAAAATTCTTTTTTACGAAAACTAAGAGTCCCAACTCCTACGTGATTTGTTCATAAAACTGAGATATTATGGTCAAGAGTCTCAATTTAATCATTATAAAGCAAAAAAATTAGCAATTATGGTCTAGGGATATATTTGATTGGGTGGGTTAAAAGTCAATTTAGCATTTTTGTGGTTTAGAATCGTATAGAATCGCTAGAATCGTACGATTCTAGTTACGATTCTACGATTCTATACGATTCTAACGATTCTACTTGCGATTCTGATTGATTCCGATTCTAGTGACGATTTAAATCGTTATTGTGTATTTGAATCGTAAAATCGTACGATTCTACGATTTGAATCGCGATTTTGATAACATTGTTAACAACTTAACATACTGTTCTGGACAACATACTAAATCTGAATTTTATTTGATGTTATGTTGTGATAAATTGTGTTGCGTGATCATGAATGGGTTGCAAAAGTGGCTTGGTGATAGAAGTGTGTTTGTGCTTTGATTGTGGCTTGAGAAAGTGTGAATGTATGCTTATTTCCATGCGGACGATTGAATTATGTAGGAAGTCGATTTGTGACGGGAAGTTGATAAGTACGTTTAGGATTTGCTTTTGCTCTCATAAGGTACGTACACGCAGTAAAAACTTGTATATCATGGATTGTTTGTCATATATAAATGATAAAAATAAATAATGGAATATATTATAAAGATGAGGTTATGTTTTCTTAATCAAGAGATACGAATGCAATAATATGACAAGTAGAGGTAGTATGACCTCACTAACTTTAAAGTGGATGTAGTATGACGTCAATAAGTGGAACGAATTTACTCGCGGTATGTGGGCGGATTATGAGCCACCGCGGCCGGGGGTATGCATACTTAACCATAGGCACCGAAGTAAGGAGTGTGTCTATGGTAGAGCCTTGCTTAGGGTTTAGTCTCCCCTAATGTATTGGCTCACCTTTGAAGATTAAAGTTTGATCCGGCAGTATGGCTGACTAACACTTTTGAATCATTTGAAATTTATTAAAAGTGAATCAGAAATTATAATCGATGTATGGAAGCATGTTAATTTGTTTTGTGATATAATGTTAATGTTATAAGAGATGTTTTGCTGACGTGTACCTTTGATCGTAACGATCCTGCGATGATGTTGTTTACTTTCGGGGTTAATAACTAGTAGTGAGTTAAATTGCAGGTTGGGAAAGTGAGGATTTTCACTAGGAAGAATAAAACAGATAGAGTAGGAGAATTATAATATGAAATTTATTTAACCTTAAGAAAGGATTTATGTTTAAGAGGCGACTTCGCTCTCGAGTTGTAATAATTATACTTTTGACTTTATATCTTTATCCGCTGCTAAGACTTTCATATCGCTAAGTGGTATATTATAACTCTAATAGAACTCGATTCGCAAGTTTTACTTTAAAAATTCGTTTTATCACGCATTTGTGACATCGTGGTTTAACTCGGGTTCTACCCAGTTTTTTTAAATAGGATCAAATTCTCTTTCTAAACGAACTGAGTTTTTTCGGGATGTTACATCGCAAAAATAAGCTTATTCCTTAATCTGATGGTCCATTCAATATTCTTGAAAGAGTGAATTGATAGTGAATACAAAAATGAACATCCTGATGAGTTGATGGGTGTGAGTGCTACTTTCAATGTGGAAGATTAATTTGTCACCTTACTTAACGATTCTAGTTTTAGGAAAAACTCTTCAAAAAAAGGAAATGATTCAAGATCATGTACACATGAGCTGGTTGCATTGGTTCTCGAATCACTTAGCTTTAAAACTTTTGTTCATAAATGAAAATTCATTACATGCATAACTTGGGATCAAATATAACTGCATGCTACAAATTGTTGCAAGGCTAGTGTAGGGATGGTCCGTAACATCAGCTATCTTATTTACATGATTTAAATGAAGTTTTATGTAATAAAAGAGCACAAATAAAGAGTCATATGATTTAATAGGGTAGTTGTTCAGTTTTAGAGTATTATGGTTGATTATGTCTATTCTTAAATCCGTTTATTCAATGTAATTAAAATAATTCTTTTGGTGCTTCATTAGGAAGACCCTTGGTGCTTTGTTTGGCTATTCTTATGTCTTATTAATTTTTTCCAAACTCTATTATGGTATGTTTGGGAATAGGGATGGCAACGGGTCGGATCTGGACCGGGTCCAGGTGGACCCGGATCCAGATCCGTTTCCAAGAACAGAACCCAGATCCGGACCCGGATCCGCGGGTCTAGATTTTCAAGACCCATATCCGGATCCGTGGATACTACGGATCCAGTACCGGATCCGGGTCCAAAACGGGTCTAACTTTTTTTTTTTTTGTAATTTTGGATGGTGTTGAGATTGTAATAAAGGTATATTCATTGACTAATGATAAAAATATATATAATTTTACAATCGATCATCCAAAATAACATTACACAGTTTTGCATTGAATAAGTGCAAATGAATATCGTCTGCCTAATCATGTAGAAAATAACTAGTTTTCCACTCACAATTGATTTCATCTAATTTAATTAACTATGCTTCATAACCAAGTACTAGTTGTAACTGAAAATTAGTTATTTCCTACAGGTATTTGATGTAACTGCTAGTTGTGAGTGAATCCGTATATATTTGATGAAATTCCTAATTGCCTTAGATCAAATCTTGCCCAACTGACCATATTAATTCTCAGGGGCGAAGCCAGGATTTAGATTTAGGGGAGGCCAAATTGTTGATATAGTAGAAAAAATTTTTTTCCAAAAAAGCTAGAGGTGTGAGAAACACATACGATGGCTCGAAACTTACATCACATTGTAACCGAATCCGATTTGATTCGATTTTAAAAATTTACAATTATTGAAAAACAATATGGACACGAAATCCGATTTCAAGCCTACCCGATACACGTAACCCAAAATCAACGATGACCCGAACGAACACCATTAGACACTAGTTAAGCTATGAAAATATTAAAATCATATAGACTGAAATGAAGTTGAATCATGACAAAATTTATATTTAACAATAAATAGAGTTGAAGCTTCCCTATAATTGTTATTTTTGAAAAAATTAAGTGTTTTTGACTCTATATGTTTGCCTAATAATTCTCCAAACAAATATTATTAAAATTAAGATAGAAAAATATAAACACACACTAAAAAAGATGAATGTTAGATAATGAAAGATAAATAGTAATGACATTATAGTATAAATCTATTAGTCGATAAAAAATAATTGTTTAAAAGAGGATTTGATCCCTTAACCTTAGATTATAAATGTGTTACTCCAACCATTGAGCTGTAGTAATTTTTGTTATATTTTTACTCTCTTTAAACTATATATCGTATTAGTAAGGGGGGGCCAAAACCAAAATTACAAATGCTCGCATTTTCGGCAAGGGGGGCCGGGCCTCCGCCGGCGCCCCATGTGGCTTCGCCCCCGTTAATTCTAGTATATTTGATGTATATAAAAATAAAAACGGGTCCTTTGGATCCACGGATCCGGGTCCGGGCATTTTGTTGAGATCCGGACCCGGACCCGTGAAATATAAACGGATCCGGACCCGACCCAGATCCGACGGGTCCAAAATTTAAGGACCCAGATCCGTGAAAACGGATACGGATCTACGGATCCGGGTCGGGTCCAATACCCATTGCCATCCCTATTTGGGAACATGAATTTCATTTGCAAATATAGATTTGGGCAAATTATGTGTTTGGCTACTCTACAATTTGAGAATGTAGATTTGATCCAAATTCTAATAACTTAAGAAAATAAGAGTGAGTTATGGATTTCAAAATAAGAGCTCTAGACTTGTTATTTCCAAATTCATGATTTCAAATTTCTAAATTGAAATCCAAATTTTCAAATAAAATCCTCATTCCCAAACACTACCTTATAGGAGTCATTGTGTTTGTCCAAAGAAAGTAATATATCTTTAATACTTTGAATGCGTCTTGAGTATTAAAGTTGGAGACATTGAGTGTGGCTTATCTTTAGTCTAAATCCCAAGTCATTGAGTGTTATAATTTCGTTTACTTCCTAATATGTTTGCTTTTTATTCTTTGCAATTACAGCAAAAAAAACTTAATCTAGCCAAGTATATTTCGCACATAAAAACTATAATTATTAGTTTTACAAATCATGTAGCTTATATCTAAAACAAGAATATCAAATTTGTTATTTTTCCAAATTTATTAATTATTAATATCAATTTAGTTGCAGAAAATTTTAACTTAAGCACTTGGTAATCAACTTGATTTCGACCATAGTCATTAGATAACATGAATTTAATCCAAAAGTAGCACAACCCATTTGAATGTACCCCAACTATCTATGTCATACCTAAAGTCAACTTTGAACTAACCCAAGATTTTCCAACTAAAATTTGACATCTAAAGTCAACCAAAACCTAATATAATCCAAATAACACGAAACAAAAAACAATCTCATTTATTGTCTAACCAAACTCGATTTGACACAACTAGAGAAAACCCGAATTAGACCTGAATCGTAATAATCGGACTCAATATAAACTAAATCTAATTTGACCGAATTCGAAACAAAATTTGACTAAACTGTCACAGGCCAACACTCGACTTGATTGACAATTGAACGGATCCAATTCGAATAGTTAAGTGATTACACAAAACTCAAACCTGACTAACCCAAACCCAATAAAACGTGACCCAAAACTCAATCGAGTAAAACGTGACCCAAAACTCAATCAAGTAACAGAATTTACAGCCTTAGTCACAATCATAGATAGGGATGATAACTAAGTCTGAATTGACCCATAATTTTGATTTGATTGTAGCAATTAAATCCAATTTGAATCTGAGAAAAAATTATTTGACTTTGAATTCAGTTTAATAGTCAGAGTTTGCTTCAGAGAGGGACCGAAATTGCACCTCATAAAAAATTCAGGACTTTGACCTGACTTCGACTCTAACCCTACTCCGACTTCGACTCGATCCAAATCGGCCAAAGTTGGACCAAATTCGAAATTAAGTCATTTCTTTCAACAAATTTTGACTTCACACTAAAAATAAAATGAAAATAAGTTTATTCAAACCAAATTCGAAAATAAATTTTTTAAACATGTGGAACCCAACATTCCAAATTCAAGTCTTAACACATAATATCCCAATTCAAATTTAAAAAAAATTTGAAATAAAAAATATACATTTTATTGGTCTTTGGGTTTAGAGCTTTGAATAGTTCAATTTCTTGAACAACTAAGATGCTCGAGAAAAAAAATAAAAGACTAAAACTCTTATGTCTCTTACTCTCTAAAAGTGACACTCATTAAACAAAACCCTAAAAATAACATGACCTTAGCACTGCCACACTCTTGTCCCCATGAATGCTCAGCGGCCATGTGAAACGAGAAAATCATGTTTCTCTCCGATGACCACGAGAATCACTCAAATTTTCATCACCTACGCAGCATCAATAACAAGCTAAACATGCTCTCTCTAAACCTACTCAACAACGATGGCAAGCAAATCAAGAAAGTTTCCTACTCTTTCTAAGATTGTTAGAAACATACTTGTAGTGCCTTATTCAATCATTGCTTCTGATGGTGCTTATACTACTAGTCAGGTCCGGCTCTAGGGGTAGGCAAAAAAGGGCCATCGCCTAGGGCCCAAGTTAAGAAATCAGAAATTTAGTTCAAAAAGGGCCCAATTTTGAGACGTCTTTTGTAAAGATGGTCTCAAGTAAGAATTTGTGCTAATTGTTAACTGATTTGGAAAGTTGAAGTTGAATGAATCAATAAAAAGCGTGCAATCTTCATTACGGTGTGTATAGCTCCTTGTTCTCAAAATTTCTCTATTATTAATTACTGAAGTAATTCTTTGTTTCCAAACTTCGTCCATGAATTCCCAATAATAATTCAAATTCCTCCATTAATTACACGTTCCCAAAATTAAATCTTTATCAATTCCCAAAATCAGCTCATATTAATTTTCCTTGTATGGTCTTCAATTGTTGTGAATGTCGGTATGTTCCGTCGATTTGTCTCTCCACCCGTGAAGTTTTTTTCGATTTTAAGTTTAAAGTCAATTCCAATTTCCTTTCCCTTTCTAGTTTTGAATTTTGTCTTCGAATTTGATTACAAGTTCTTCCTTTGATGTTCGATTTCAATCTTAAATTTCCTCTTCATCCATATTCTCTTTTATGTTTGTCTTGAATTTCAAGTTCATCATCTCTCCAAATCAAGTTCAATTTTAATATTATGTTTGGGACAAATATTTCATGTCAAATTATGGATTTCAATTATGAAATCATAAATGAAGAGTTTGAAAATGATAAGGTTCGGATAGTCATTATCAAATTCTCAACTTTAACTACTTTAAAAACAATGGTAGAATTTGATCCAAATTCAAATTTGAAAATTTTTTATTTGTCAAACAATAAATTTGAGTCAATTCCAAATTTTCAAATGAAATCATTGTTCTCAAACATGACATTAGGTTAATTTTGATTCTTAATTTATTAAATTTCATCTTGATTTCATGTTGATTCTTGATTTCTTTATTAAATTGATTTGGATTAATTATGCTTGAATTCTTGTATTGAATTTCCAGTAAGAGTTTAATTAAGGCCATATTATGATACAAAACAGTCGACAACATTTATCATATATGAATAAAGAAATGATTTTGTTGTAAGCATTAATTAACAATTTTACATTTTAAGTTGTTTATAAACTATAAGAAATAATTTATTGATTTTTGAGTTGTTTTATGGATTTGATTTTAGTTTTTTTAAGTATACTCATTCAATTTTGGAAGGATACTATAATTTGAAAAACTCGAAGGAAAAAATACGAGGCTTGATACAAATCTAGATTGCTCAAATCAATCTTCAGGTGCGATTGTTTTCTTAGTTGTTTTTAATTATAGTAAAATTATATGAGTTTGATTCAATTTCACATATAACTTACCTAAAATTATTTATCTAGACATGAAAAATATTTAAGAGGGCCCCAACATATTATCTCGCCTAGGGCCCCAAAAAGATCAGGGCTGACCCTGGTACTAGTGTAGAGCTATTAGACCTTATTTTAGAAGGCTTCTTTCTAACGCTATCAAAGCTTTAATGTGCCTTAAACTTTGCATGTGTATGGAATTCAAATGTATTTAATTTATTTTTCTTTAGTATGTACACTAGATTATACCCGTGCGATGCACGGTTTTATTAAAATTTCTGACATATTAGTATAAACAAAAAAATTTACGGCTTTATATTTTAACCATTTCAAAATATCCTATACTCATTTAGTGAAAAACATTATAAAGATTTTATAAAAAACTTAAAAAAAATAAAATAAAATACACTTTTATGACTTTCAAATACATAAAAAGTAAAAAATCAAAAAGTAAAATAAAATACTCATTTCTAATGCATAAAGTCAATGATATTAATAGTAGTCAACTAGTCATTATACAATAACATCATCTTTAAGTTTTGGAGGAAAAATTTTTATTGAGAGAGTGACACATAAGCAATTTTGATAAGTGTTGACATCAACAGTGTTTTGTTTTAGTAATAATTATAGATTTAAGACATTACGTAGTTATATTATTTCTTAATGTTATTATTTTAAATTTGTATTCACTAAGAAAATCTTCTTCAATATGCACCAATTTTTGCTTTTAAATCATTAGTATAGTAACAATAACTCAGATAAGGATAAAGCTTGATAATAATTTGAACTCTATCGAAGGTAAGAGAGTCTGAGTCAAAACAAAGTTGGAGTATTCATAATTCGACTCCAAGTAGATATGGACTTTAAACAAAATTCGAGTTTTATTCAATGTAAAATCCAAGGGTTAATAATCCGAGCCACGTCTGTTAAGTGCTAAAAGTTATAGTGTTTTATTCCTCATCTTTACGTATGATTTTACTAAGTTTATTAAATAATATATAATATTTAGTATATATTTAGTATATATTTAATTTATGAGTTAATATGTACACTTATATAACTTTATTAACATTTTGCAGGGTTTCGGATTAAAAATAAAATTAGACGAGATGAGAACATTGGAACCGAACGGGAAAAAATGTAATTCGCGAAGTACATGACATTTCAATTTTGAAATGGGCATATCTAACTCATACGGACTCCGAATCAAACGTTTTTTGAGGCTAATGACATCTACTCGTAAAGTTCTACAGCTTTTATGTTTTGTAAAGCCTGATTCAGTTGTAATATTTTCAACACAACTCAATTAGATAAGTGCAATCAAAATGTCAAGAAGCAAATTTCAACTAAACTTCTCTTGCTAGGTGGTGGAAGCTTGCCCTATTTCTATGGTTCATGTGTTCAATTCTCCACCATAATATTTTGTAACTTGGATAATAAAAGAAGAGAAGTTTAATAAGAATTGAAATCTAATTTTTGTCTTTTTCTTAATTGTCCACCTCTATAAATAGATGTTTTTCCTTCCAACAAGTAGAGGGTAACATATTCTCATATTATCAAATTAAGTAGAGAGAAAAGAGAGATTAGAAAATATTTTTTAAGTCTCTTATTCTGTATCAAAGTTTTAAGGGATATTACACGTGATAACCCTGAGGTTTTGGGTTTTCCACGTGGTAACCAAAACTTTTAAAAAATCCATGCGGTAACCCTGAGTTTTATGTAAATGTTCCATCATGACCTTTTTGCACATAAAAACGTTAGCAAACGTTAATTTTGAAGCTTTATGGCTGTTGTATACATATTTATGCGACTCACCATTTCAAATGCCATTAGTTTGAACCTTTTTCTCCAAAATATAACCCTCAAATCTACCATTTATCATCCAAATCATATTTTTCCCCCCAAATCCAAAGATGGTAGAATTTGGGTTTATATTTTGGGGAAAATGGCTGAGACTGATGACATTTATAATGGTGAGTCGCATATATAGACGTACAACAGCCTTAAAGCTTCGAAATTAATGTTTCATAACGTTTTGCTAACGTTTTATGTGCAAAAAGGTCATAGAGGAACAATTTGGTAAACCTCAGGGTTATCATGTGGATTTTTTAAAAGTTTTGGTTACCACGTGGAAAACCCAAAACCTCAAGGTTACCACGTGGAAATTCCCAAGTTTTAATTAATGAATTTCTCTAATTCTCCCTACTTTGTCATGTTTAACTTAGAGTAATCTTATTTTGTAATATCATGTATTAATGGCTTGACATCATACAATATACTAATTCAAAATCACTTATGCCATGTGTCACTGTTATAATGCATTTTATAAGCATTGATGTTGTGCCAAGTGTCACACTTAAAATGCAATTTTAAGTGTTTGTAATTGATGAGGATATAAACTCCTCAAATTCATATTAAAGTTAATATTTGAATATTAATCTAACCCATAAATTCATGTAAGACTAAATGATATAAGGTAATTATTTTTTATCCCATCCCTTCATATTTCCTAATGCAATGTGAGTTTACTAGAGAAAGTGAAAAGTTTGAAAAATGAAGTTATAATAATACATTAGGAGTAACTTATGCAATCTTATCTTATAAATTCACAACAACTAAGTCATCAAAGATACCTATAGTATGTAATATACAAACAAAACACACATGTAACAACATCATATGGTACGATTGAAGATTTTTCAATTACTACTTCAATTGTTATCAAGAACATACGAGTTCACCAATTTCATTATACCCTTTTAAGATTTAATTCTAATATCCAATTCAAGAGGGAATATCTAATCATAAAACTTTTTTCAAGTGCATCACTTGTGATAACATCATAAGCACTTTATCTATTATGATAACATTTAGTATAAAGTTGCTAATGCTTAATTGATTATGATCATGCATGTCCAAGAAGTGGTAAAAGGTTCTATATGGGGATTTTGCTAAATTTTGTCAAAATTCTACATGTTATGAATCCAAACAATCTATAAAAGTTGAAAGTGAAGTACCCTAACCGTGCAAGGCACGGGTATAATCCTAGTATTATTTTTAAGAGATTTGAAATGGGTATTTATGTAATGCAACTTTATTATTGAGTATTTATGTAAGTTTTTATTTCTAAATTTGTATAAGATTAATTTTGTTGGGTACACTTGATTATTCTTGTACAAGTTAATGTTTTAAATTTAATTGAACTTTGTTTAGTTAGTTTCTTTAAAGAAACAACTAGTATTAATAACTCCATCTAGTTTTATTATTAGAGTTTACATAATATTAAATTTAGTTGGGTTATAAGTTATCTTCTTAATTAAGTTTAATGGTTGGTGAATACTTCTTATAAAAGCTGTCAATTCATTAAAATCGGATTAATGAACACTAGGGCTTTACTATTTTGGGTATAAAAAGTAAGCTAATATAAAAGAGTTGAAAGGGGATTTACGAGGGTATTATAAATCATACAACCGCCTATTCATATAAAAGTTGTAATCAATCAATGACTAAAAATAGGAAAATTTGCCTTAAATAATCTCAGCTATCATCCATTATCCAGAAATAATCCCAACAATTGATTATTTTTAAATAATCCCAACTTTGTCATGTGTTTGCTCGTGGCATACCCTATCACTTAGTAACCTACGATAGTAGGTAAACCAAGTCACCCACCACTATCACACCAACCATCAAACTTCACCGTTGCGACCACCAATCAGCAGCATCTTCAACCCCAAATTCATAGTAAACCGCCACCAACACAACTGCACACAAGCATAGTTTATCAGGTTAGTTGCAGAATCCAACGATTAAAGTAAAAAGTTCGCAGGAAGTAATTTTGAAATCAATGGCCACTTTGTCAGCAGACTATGAGAAGGTCTAGGTGGTCAGTACAACAATTGTTGAACATTTAGTGTATAATAATAATAATCCTGAGTATTTAATCACCAAAGTACTACTAAGGTAGTGGGACAGTTTAAGTCCGTAATATATCGATTAAAGCTATAATAATAGTGGGACAATATACGTATTAATTTACGGGGTCCAAATAGGTGTTTTAAGATAACACAAGGAAAAGAGGGAAAAAGTGGGCAGAAGGTTTGCGCCGAGTCGGCGCTACCTTGTGTAGCCTCGTCGCCGACTCGGCGCTAGGCTACTGGAAACTCACTGTTTTGGCAGTGACTTGGCGCCGAGTCGGCGCCCACTTTTGTGGGCTCGTCGCCGACTCGGCGATTGCTCTCTGGAAGTTACCGTTGCTTTTTCCCGTTTTGTTCATGTTTAATGCATTGGATACTATTCGTTATACTCTTAATTCTTGAGTATAATGGTGAATTTATGCACTTAAATGACCAGAATAATGGTCATTGATATCATAACCTTTATTATGAACATAATGGTGATGATTATGTAGAGGCACCTCTCTTACACTCTTAGAGTATAAATAGAGAGCCTTGGCATGGAGTTTTCCTTGCACCAAAAAATCTGAATACCTATTCTCTCTTTTCTCATTTGTTCTAAGCTTGATCAAGAGAGTAATTAACTCTTGTTTTCTTGCTTCCTTTGCTCAAAGTTTCCTAAACACATTGTTATTGCATAATACAACCTAAGTACTAAGGTTGTGTTGTAATCGATTGTATCTCATTGTGAATTTCCAAACAACAACCCAAGTACCTTTGTGGGGGAAATATCACAAAAGGATAGTGAGCACACGCCTTCGGTTTGTATCAAGTTTCCGGGTAACGTTCGTCGTTACACAATTATCTTCATTTTACTTGTTGCTTTGTAAACATCTTGTAAGTTCATTTTTGTCATCTATCAAAGGGGTTTTATACAAATTCCCGAGTTGTAATTTGTATTGTAATTATATACATCGTAATAATCTTTTGTGATATCCTTCATCGATGGCAACCATGAAAGACTTCACTTCTAACTTTGCTAAGTTAGAGAAATTTGTCGGCGTCGACTTTAGACGTTGGCAAAAGAAGATGATGTTCATGCTCACTACTCTTAATGTGGCTTATGTTATAAGCTCACCCAAACCGGAAGTTGCTAAGTCGGATGATCCGGAAACGGTGATTCCGGAAACGGAGATTCTTGAACAAAATCGGAAACGGTCTAAGTGGGAAAATGATGACTTCATTTGCCGGGGTCACATACTCAATGGAATGCAAGATGCCTTGTTTGACATCTACCAATATCATGAGTCCGCAAAAGAGTTGTGGGATGCTCTTGAAAACAAATACATGGCGGAGGATGCTAGCTCCAAAAAGTTCCTTGTAAGTAATTTTAATTCCTATAAAATGGTAGAAGATCGCCCTATAATTGATCAATTTCATGAACTACAAAGGATGCATGCTAACTTAAAATTGCATAAAATTTAAATTGATGAAGTGTTTTTGGTATCTAGCATAATAGACAAATTGCCTTCTTCTTGGAGGGATGTTAGACATGCTTTAAAGCATAAAAGAGAGGAAATTACACTCTCCGATCTTGGGCAACATATAATTGTTGAGTCTAGCATTCGGGTTCATGAGAACCGGAAGGATGATAATCCTAATGTACCAACAATTAACATGGTTGGGGAAGGGAAACCACAATCCCGTCCCGGAGATAAAAGGAAGAGGAATGACTCTTCAAAGGGGAAAGCTACTAATCCCAATACCGAAAAGGTATGTTGGGAGTGTGGTAAACCCGGGCACCGAAGGAAGAATTGCTTCGTCTTGAAGAACAAGCAAAAGAAATCCAAGGGGAATGGTCAAGCTTCTACAAGCAAGGGACCATCCACTCAAGGTAATCTTGCAACTTTTGTTGAAAATTCTAATATGAGTTTTTCTACTATGAATACTAATATTAGTGGTTTGCAGGATGATACTTTGGCTTGGTGGATCGATTCGGGGGCATCGAGACATGTTTGTAATTCTACGCAATGGTTCAAAACCTTTAACAAGGTTGTTGATGGGGAGCATCTCTACATGGGAAACAATGCACCTATCAAGGTCCAAGGCAAAGGACAAGTTGAATTATTGTTTACTTCGGGGAATCTTTTAGTTTTAAGAGATGTGTATTACACACCCGAAATAGGTAGAAATTTAGTCTCGGGTCCTATTTTGAATCGATTAGGCTACAAACTAGTGTTTGAAGCCGATAGGTGTATTATCTCAAAAAATAATTTGTTTATTGGTAGGGCTTATCTATGTAATAGTTTGTTTAAATTGTCTTTGGATTTGAATAAGAATGTTATTTGCAATGTTTCAAATATGAATGAGAATGAAGATTTGCATTACTTGTGGCATGTTAGACTAGGACATGTAAATTTTGACAAAATTTCTTTTATGTCTAAACATGAACTCATACCAATGTGCAATAAAATGTCTAAAAATTGCAAGACGTGCATGTTAACTAAGATCACTAGAACACCGTTTAAAAGTGTTGAAAGAAAAACCGAAATTTTGGAGTTAATCCATAGTGATCTTTGTGATTTTCATAGTACACCATCTTTGGGAAACAAAAAGTTTGTCATAACTTTTATTGATGATTTCTCAAAGTTTTGTTATGTTTATCTTTTGCATTCAAAAGATGAGGCTCTTGAACATTTTAAGATTTACAAACAAGAAGTAGAAATACAAATTGGTAGTAAACTTAAAAGGTTAAGAACCGATAAAGGAAGTGAATATTATGATCCGCTTTATTTCAATTCAATGGGTATAATTCATGAAACAACCGCCGGTTATGCACCACAATCTAATGGTGTGGCGGAGAGGAAAAACCGTACTCTACAAGAGATGGTTAATTCCATGTTATCCTACTCGGGTTTGAGTGATGGATTTTGGGGTGAAGCGATGTTGACGGCTTGTCACATTCTTAACCGAGTTCCAATGAGAACGAATAAGGAAACTCCTTATGAACTTTGGTACAAAAAGAAACCAAACTTAAGTTATCTTAAGGTTTGGGGTTGTAGGGCCATTGTTAGAGTGCCCGGCAACAAGAAAAAGAAGCTCGGTGAACGTGGGTGTAACAGAAGCGACAATCTCGTTACATAATTAATGTTTAATAATAATGTTTATGCAAAAAAATATTGCGGAAGTCTTAAAATGCTGAACTGTAAAAAAAACTTTAAATCATAAAAACTAAAACTATTTAGAATAAAAGTAAAATATTACATCCGATGAGAAACATTGTTTGCTAACAATTAAAAAATGTAAAAGTACATCCACATCAAGTCATCAATAAAGACACAAAAAAAAACAGCTAAGTTCTCGATAAATAATAATTGTTGCGGCCTGGATCGGAACCTGAAACTAAATCCTGCAAAATGCTGCCATCCATGATACGGATGACAGCCGATTGAATCGGTCAGCGGCAACGCCGAGCATAACATCCTATCCAACTCAAAATATAAAAATTTTACACTACATTTACAAAATAATAATTTAAGTACGAATTTCAAATTAATTGACACCATTGTATACTTTTACTATATATTCTTTTACTGTTCCATACTTTTAAGTCATTAAGATACCATTCTAAATCCTGACAGAAGTACGTTACTGCCATTTATACAATTTGGTAATCTTAACACTCAAGTAAATTCATTTGGTTAATACTCATAACCGTATCATGATTCATAGGCCACTAATCAAGTTTATCACTAATCAACAAACACAACAATATGACACCTGATATATGTAAGGGTCTGGTTAGGTGAGGACCGTAGCCCTAAACCCTAACTGTGGTGGGAGTCGTCACTCCTCCAATACAATGTTTATGCTCGAGCTCCACAGGATAGGTAGTGAACCCCCTGTCTTACACCGCATTTTACGTGCCGGCCAACACGGACGCCGGGATTTTACATGCCGGTCCATGGTTCGACATTTCCTTACTATCAGGGTCATTCAATCAATACTCATTCACACAGGTACATCACATTTTTATTACTACAAGTCGACTTCGAATTTGACTTTGACCATCCAAGGTGGTAATTTCATTTATTTAATATAACTCTTATTAATAACATTAATTTTTACTTTTATATCTTTATATGTTCATTACATAATTTTTTTACACATTAAACTTTATTTTAATAGCTCATAAAATTCACACTAATAACTTAATATTCTATTGATAATCTCCAAATAAGTATTATTCACAAGTAGCAACTAAAATCTTTTTCTCTTGGAATAAGTTTCCAAAATCAACATTTTCATCTTTAAAACAAATAAAACTTTTGTTTTCTTCACCAAATCAAATGTTCTAATTAAAATTTAAGTTAAAATTTGCATCCTTTGGATAAGTTTCCAAAATTCAACAAGCTCACCAAAAATAATTTTTTTCAAGTTTAGAAAAACAAGTAAACTTATTAGATTTGCAAAAATCAACATTCTAGTATTAAAACAAATAGAGCTTATAATATCACAAAAATCAATATTTCAGACATAATTTAAGAGGCATGTTTACAAAAAAAATAGCTTAACATCTTTTATATAAATTTTGGTCAAATAGTTAGCAAATAAAATATTTTGTACTGAATAGTTACTATTATTATGAAATCTCATATATTCAAGAAAAACACTTCAATATTTAATAACTTATAAAAATTTCTCAAACATATCTTTTTAAATAATTATTGTATTATTATCACAAAAATTGGTTTAATAATTTAAAATAGTAAATCAAACTCAACATTTTTTTTATGATGTTGGTCGAATGACCTATGAGTGTTTGGGACCCTTTTCACATAAAAAGAACGACTTAATCTAATTTTATCATACTAAATCTTAGATTAACATAACAACTTACAAAAATAAAAACTTTACGTAATAACTTAGAAATTTACTATAACCTTGAGGATAAACTTAAATCTCAAAAATAACGTATAATAACAATATTATTAATATAACCATACTAAAAAAAAAAAAGTTCATAACCTTACTATCTTATAAACTAATTTGAAGGCTAACATAAACGTATTAATAAAGTTCTAAAATAAAAATCCTTAAATATAATAACATTCCTAATGTAACATATAACTCATAAACATACTAGCACTAGTTTATAATAACATAAATCATACTTATAAATATCACTAGAATATAATTTTGCACCCAACATCCTAAACTTGTTTAAAGATTATAAAATTAACACACTAAATATGTTTTTAGCATACACATACTTAATATAATCTTGATCATAGTTTTATTGAACTAACTTCTTACTAAAACATATCAACATATTTCATACTTTGCATATTATAAAGTAAATATAATGTAAAATTTCATAAAAAGAGTAGGGTAAGAAGTTATACCATACTAACACCAAGGATTAGTACTAAGTACTAATTAGGAAAATAATAAGATTTAAGACCCTTCAAGATAGATAATGATGCTCCAAAGATAATTAATCTAAGCTTCCAAAATAATGATGATCTTCTATAAGCTCCCAAAAGAAATAAATCCCAACTTCAAAAATAATGATACATTATGTACCCAAATTAATAACCCAATAATACTCCAAAATGATGATGATTTAAGCTAAATAAAGAGTATTCTAAGCTCCATTTTCTTGAATTCTTTCAACTAATAATAAAAGTATTAATGTAGTAAGATGTTAATGAAGTGAAGGTATAAGAAAGAATGGTAGAAAGATTTGATGAAGGGGTGCAAGTGATCTCATGGATAAGGGAGGTATTTATAATGGGTGTGGTCAACTTTGTAGTTCTTAGATTGTATGAATAAGAGTATGAGTATGGAAAAAGACTAACTTGTGTAAGAGATTTAGAGTGTGTAAGTTGATTTGTAAGGGTTGGAGTGTAGGAGAAAGTTATCTTGTATAAGAAAATGGTGATAGCTTGTGTAAGTGATAAAAATCATATGTTTGATAGAAATAATTTTTGGTTCATCATATTTTTTTGTTCTAGTTTATCAAAGTGTATGTATTTTAGAATAATGGGTAAGTTTAATCATGAAAATATGATAGTTTACTTAGAAAATTTTGATTAAAACTATACTTAAAGTTAAGTATAAAAATACAACTCATTTTAGGTATAAATTAATTAAACCAAAGTTATAAAATTACAAATAATAAGTCGTAATGTTAGTTTAAAGAAGAAAGTTAAAAAGTAACGTTTTACAAAACTATAATTATAATAATAAAATTTTACTTTCGTACTATAAAATAATAAAATAATATTTTAGTGCTTATAAAAAGATTTTAAACAAAATAATATTTTTAAAGTTTAATATTCAAAAGAATTTACAAAATCAGAAAAAGGTTTAGGAATTAAAGATGGTTTGAAATTGAAATTTAAAGGATTAGAAATTTGAATGGAAATTTCGGAATAATTTACCGAAAGATTAAGTTTAAGATATTTGAGCCTGTTACAGTGGGCTTGAGTGCATCTTTATAGGCTATGCTATTCATAGCAAAACCTATAGGTTCTATGTTATAGAACAAAATGACTATATATCGATTCATTCGATTATAAAGTCAAGAGATGCCATTTTTGATGAAAATAGATTTTCATCATTGAGTAGACAAAGAAATCTACAAAGTTGTACCAATGAAAGTGTTGATGATAATCAACAAAGTTCACTTCTAGATGTTGATGAAAGTCAACAAATAGATGAACTTGATTTAGTTGATCCTATTCCTAAACGGAGTAAGAGACAACGGAAAGCGAAGAGCTTTGGACCGGATTTCCAAGTATACTTGGTTGAAGGTGATAGAAGTGAAGTATCTTCTAGTGTTCCATATTTATATAATGTGGAAGGTGACCCATTGACTTATAGCGATGCTATGGCATCACATGATAGCGCCTTTTGGAAAGAAGCTATCGATGATGAGATGCAATCCATCATGGGAAATAACACTTGGGTGTTAGTGGATCTTCCTCCGACTTGCAAACCAATCGGTTGCAAGTGGATTTTCAGAAAGAAAATGAAAATCGACGGTACTATTGATAAATTCAAAGCCCGTTTAGTGGCTCAAGGCTTTAGACAAAAGCACGGTATCGATCATTTCGATACATATGCACCGGTTGCAAGAATAACCACTATTCGGTTATTGGTAGCGTTAGCTACGGTCTATCATCTAGAAATACATCAAATGGATGTTAAAACCGCATTTCTATATGGGGAGTTAGATGAGGAAGTATATATGAAACAACCCGAAGGGTTTGTTTTGAAAGGACAAGAACAAAAGGTGTGTAAACTTGTCAAGTCTTTGTATGGACTTAAACAAGCACCTAAACAGTGGCATCAAAAATTTGATGAAACTATTTTGTCCTTTGGATTCAAGTTGAATCAAGCTGATAAGTGTGTGTATAGCAAGTTTGATAGCCATGGTAATGGCGTTATCATTTGCCTATACGTTGACGACATGCTTATCTTTGGAACTTGTATAACACAAGTCCAAGAGACAAAAGACTTTTTGTCTAGATCCTTTCAGATGAAGGATATGGGGGAGGCTGATGTGATCTTAGGCATTAAGATCATAAGGCAAGGGAACCGTATTAAGTTAAGTCAGGCTCACTATGTTGAGAAGATACTTAAGTGGTTTAATATGCTTGATAAAGCGCCGGTCTCTACTCCCATGGAACCGGGTATGAAGTTTGCAAAACATACCGGTCAACCAATTTCACAATTGGAGTATTCAAAGGTCATAGGATCTTTGATGTATGCTATGACTAGTACAAGGCCTGACATAGCATTTGCGGTGGGTAAACTTAGTAGATTTACTATTAACCCAGGTCCCCATCATTGGATGGCGATAAGAAGAGTATTAAGATACTTGTTGCGTACCAAGGATTTTGGTATTACGTATAGCGGGGAACCTCCTATTCTAGAAGGTTATTCTGACGCTAGTTGGATCACTAATGAAGAGTACAACTCTTCTACTAGTGGATGGGTGTTTGTTTATGGGGGAGGTGCCATTTCTTGGTCTTCTAAGAAACAAACATGTATAGCCGACTCTACGATGTCAGCTGAGTTTATCGCTTTAGCTTCAGCAGCTAGTGAAGCTGAGTGGTTGAGGAATCTCATGTTTGAGATACCTTTGTTACCTAAGCCGATTTCACCGGTGGCTATTCATGCGGATTGCATGACGGCTTTAGGTAGAGCTTATAGTCAAGTGTATAATGGTAAGTCTCGTCATATTGCTCTAAGGCATAGCCTTGTGCAAGGACTTATCATTAACGGGGTCATAACTTTTGACTATGTGAACACTAAGTTCAATGTGGCGGATTCGTTTACGAAAGCCATGAATAGAGACTCAATTGAGAAAGCCTCAATTGAGATCGGTTTATGTCAGTAAAATCATTTGGGAAAGCCCAATTCACGCATGAGTAACATCGTGTCTGAATTCAATGTGGTAAAGTCCTCTTGGTTTTTGATTAAAGCAACTCGTGCATGACCCATCGTTGCTTTGTACCGTGATGGAATAAGGTAGTCGTCTTGAAAGTTCTCAAGATCAAGAGTTGAAGAGCTCTTGGTGTTATATCCACGTCACGGGGATATGTGTTATACGTAATGAGAACCTACCTATATAAGTTTGAAGTGTGGCCGCTTCAAGTAGTCAAGATTGGCATAATGACTATGATAAACTTATGAATAAGATACGGACACGGCCTTATAATGTGTCAAGTTAATAACTTTGTGTTATTTGTTTTGTGTGTACTACATCTTCAAGTGGTCAGAAGTGTCATTTGATTCAATTCCGAATGGAAATCAATTCTGGCTCGATCACTTGTTAAGTGTGTTGTACTAGGCGTTAATTCAATCCGTAGGGATATTAGCGTTGATGCATGAAATGTACTATGAGTTTTGGTAAATGTGAAGCTTATTATACCCAAAATGGGGGAGGATTGTTGAACATTTAGTGTATAATAATAATAATCCTGAGTATTTAATCACCAAAGTACTACTTAGGTAGTGGGACAGTTTAAGTCCGTAATATATCGATTAAAGCTATAATAATAGTGGGACAATATACGTATTAATTTACGGGGTCCAAATAGGTGTCTTAAGATAACACAAGGAAAAGAGGGAAAAAGTGGGCAGAAGGTTTGCGCCGAGTCGGCGCTACCTTGTGTAGCCTCGTCGCCGACTCGGCGCTAGGCTACTGGAAACTCACTGTTTTGGCAGTGACTTGGCGCCGAGTCGGCGCCCACTTTTGTGGGCTCGTCGCCGACTCGGCGATTGCTCTCTGGAAGTTACCGTTGCTTTTTCCCGTTTTGTTCATGTTTAATGCATTGGATACTATTCGTTATACTCTTAATTCTTGAGTATAATGGTGAATTTATGCACTTAAATGACCAGAATAATGGTCATTGATATCATAAACTTTATTATGAACATAATGGTGATGATTATGTAGAGGCACCTCTCTTACACTCTTAGAGTATAAATAGAGAGCCTTGGCATGGAGTTTTCCTTGCACCAAAAAATCTGAATACCTATTCTCTCTTTTCTCATTTGTTCTAAGCTTGATCAAGAGAGTAATTAACTCTTGTTTTCTTGCTTCCTTTGCTCAAAGTTTCCTAAACACATTGTTATTGCATAATACAACCTAAGTACTAAGGTTGTGTTGTAATCGATTGTATCTCATTGTGAATTTCCAAACAACAACCCAAGTACCTTTGTGGGGGAAATATCACAAAAGGATAGTGAGCACACGCCTTCGGTTTGTATCAAGTTTCCGGGTAACGTTCGTCGTTACACAATTATCTTCATTTTACTTGTTGCTTTGTAAACATCTTGTAAGTTCATTTTTGTCATCTATCAAAGGGGTTTTATACAAATTCCCGAGTTGTAATTTGTATTGTAATTATATACATCGTAATAACAATCACAATTACAACAATATTGAATGATATTCTAAATTATGTTGAAAAAATGACATATTACAATAGAGAGCTTGCTTCATTTGCGAATTTGAGACAAGTCAAAGCGGACAAATCACTTGATTCTGAATTAAAAAAATGATATTCCAGCATTCGAAACTTTGGGTTCTTTAGTATAGATGTTGTTGAGACACATTAAAGGAAGAATAAAAGAGAATGGTTCAATGAGAACAAGTGGTCTAATTGATGTATGTTAAAACAGAAAAAATGTGTTTGTGACTTAAGGGTGTCCAAATTCGGGTGTGCGATTGTGTTGGTGGCAGTTTTGGGATGAATGTGGCGCTGATGATAATGTCGATTGGTGGTGATGACAATGAAGGTTGACGGTTGTTGTGATGGTGGTGGGTGGGCAATTAGCAGTGGAAGAAGCGTTAGATAAGTGGTGAATAGGAGGGAGGTTAGGCATACAAATTATTTTTATTTTACTTTTTTTATTTACTTGTAGGTTACTAAGTGATAGGATATGCCACGAGCAAACACATGACAAAGTTGGAATTATTAAAAAATAATCGATAGTTGGAATTATTTTTGGCTAATGTGTAATAGTTGGGATTATTTAGAGCAAATTTTCCTTAAAAATAATCTTGCTGATGACTAAAATACATGTTGCTACTATTTTCTCTTATTGATTTACTCTTTTATTTACTTTATATAATTTATTTTCTTATATTAAGCTTTTTTTAAGTTCTTAAGAGTGTAATCACAACTCAGTTCCCCCCTTTTTTTTTTTTTTTTTACTTTGCTTGTTTTCTATTAAAATAAATAAGTTAGAAGTATCTTTAAAATTAGTAATTACAATCTTTGTAGGATCGATCCCTCTTACCACTTACTATATTTAACATGTTGTAACAGGATAAAATATAATTAAAATTGGAAAAATTACCCAGAATAATACGACCTTTCATTCATTTTCCACGAATAATACGACTTTTCAATTAACCACGAATAATACGACCTTTGACATATTTTTTCCAGTGGTATATGGTTTAACCCTTTATCGGTTGGAATTTAATTTTTAAACAAAACAACATTTAATAGACCTTTCATTCATCTTCCTTTATTTATTCTCTCTCCTGACTTTCTTCTCAAAACAGCTACTGGTCTTCCTTCACGCCATTGATGAACTTCACGCCACGCCATTGATGAACTTCGTCCCCTCAAGCTACTGATCCTCTGTGCTACTCCTTCACGCCAAGATTCTTCTATAATGGTTAGTTTATTCTTCCCAATTTTAGAATTTTTCATCTGATTTTGCAAAGACCCGAAAATTAGGATTCATGATTTTCGAAAATTGGTTATTGTCTTTTATGATTAATAGTTGTTTTTTACTCGAAATTCTTTGTAATATAGTGTTTTTTGATTGTTTTTAGGCCAATTTTGATTTCATTACATTGAAGTTTTTAGGCCAATTTGTTTGCTTGTCTGAAATGTTACTTGCTGGAATGTTACTTGCTACTGATTATTTGCTGGAATGTTACTTGCTACCAAAATCAGATGCTCTTAATATGGAATCTTACTTGCTGGAATGTTACTTGCTACTGAATTATATGTTAATACGAAATGCTACTGGTCTGAAATGTTACTTGCTGGAATTATATGTTAATACATGGTATACAGATTTGTTTGCTAGAATATGAATGAAATGCTACTGGAATATGAAATGCAACCGAAATATGCTACTGGTCTGAAATGCTAATAATTTGCTGATATGTAGTTGATATTTAGCTGATATATAGTTGATATGTAGCTGATATATAGTTGATATTTAGCTGATATGTAGCTGATATGTAGTTGATATTTAGCTGATATGTAGTTGATATTTAGCTGATATATAGCTGATATATAGCTGATATGTAGCTGATATATAGTTGATATTTAGCTGATATATTGTTGATATTTAGCTGATATATAGTTGATATTTAGCTGATATGTAGCTGATATGTAGTTGATATTTAGCTGATATGTAGTTGATATTTAGCTGATATATAGCAGATATGTAGTTGATATTTAGCTGATATGTAGTTGATATTTAGCTGATATATAGCTGATATATAGCTGATATGTAGCTGATATATAGTTGATATTTAGCTGATATATAGTTGATATTTAGCTGATATATAGTTGATATTTAGTTGATATTTAGCTGATATGTAGTTGATATTTAGCTGATATATAGCTGATATGTAGTTGATATTTAGCTGATATATAGTTGATATTTAGCTGATATATAGTTGATATTTAGCTGATATGTAGCTGATATGTAGTTGATATTTAGCTGATATGTAGTTGATATTTAGCTGATATATAGCTGATATGTAGTTGATATTTAGCTGATATGTAGTTGATATTTAGCTGATATATAGCTGATATATAGCTGATATGTAGCTGATATATAGTTGATATATAGCTGATATATAGTTGATATTTAGCTGATATATAGTTGATATTTAGCTGATATGTAGCTGATATGTAGTTGATATTTAGCTGATATGCAGTTGATATTTAGCTGATATATAGCTGATATGTAGTTTATAGCTGATATATAGTTGATATTTAGCTGATATATAGTTGATATTTAGCTGATATGTAGCTGGTATGTAGTTGATATTTAGCTGATATGTAGTTGATATTTAGCTGATATATAGCTGATGTATAGCTGATATGTAGCTGATATATAGTTGATATTTAGCTGATATATAGTTGATATTTAGCTGATATATAGTTGATATTTAGCTGATATGTAGCTGATATGTAGTTGATATTTAGCTGATATGTAGTTGATATTTAGCTGATATATAGTTGATATGTAGTTGATATTTAGCTGATATATAGTTGATATTTAGCTGATATGTAGCTGATATGTAGTTGATATTTAGCTGATATGTAGTTGATATTTAGCTGATATGTAGTTGATATTTAGTTGATATATAGCTGATATATAGCTGATATGTAGCTGATATATAGTTGATATTTAGTTGATATTTAGCTGATATGTAGTTGATATTTAGCTGATATATAGCTGATATGTAGTTGATATTTAGCTGATATGTAGTTGATATTTAGCTGATATATAGCTGATATATAGCTGATATGTAGCTGATATATAGTTGATATATAGCTGATATATAGTTGATATTTAGCTGATATATAGTTGATATTTAGCTGATATGTAGCTGATATGTAGTTGATATTTAGCTGATATGCAGTTGATATTTAGCTGATATATAGCTGATATGTAGTTTATAGCTGATATATAGTTGATATTTAGCTGATATATAGTTGATATTTAGCTGATATGTAGCTGGTATGTAGTTGATATTTAGCTGATATGTAGTTGATATTTAGCTGATATATAGCTGATGTATAGCTGATATGTAGCTGATATATAGTTGATATTTAGCTGATATATAGTTGATATTTAGCTGATATATAGTTGATATTTAGCTGATATGTAGCTGATATGTAGTTGATATTTAGCTGATATGTAGTTGATATTTAGCTGATATATAGTTGATATGTAGTTGATATTTAGCTGATATATAGTTGATATTTAGCTGATATGTAGCTGATATGTAGTTGATATTTAGCTGATATGTAGTTGATATTTAGCTGATATGTAGTTGATATTTAGCTGATATATAGCTGATATATAGCTGATATGTAGCTGATATATAGTTGATATTTAGTTGATATTTAGCTGATATGTAGTTGATATTTAGCTGATATATAGCTGATATATAGTTGATATTTAGCTGATATGTAGTTGATATTTAGCTGATATATAGCTGATATGTAGTTGATATTTAGCTGATATGTAGTTGATATTTAGCTGATATATAGCTGATATATAGCTGATATGTAGCTGATATATAGTTGATATATAGCTGATATATAGTTGATATTTAGCTTATATATAGTTGATATTTAGCTGATATGTAGCTGATATGTAGTTGATATTTAGCTGATATGTAGTTGATATTTAGCTGATATATAGCTGATATGTAGTTTATAGCTGATATATAGTTGATATTTAGCTGATATATAGTTGATATTTAGCTGATATGTAGCTGGTATGTAGTTGATATTTAGCTGATATGTAGTTGATATTTAGCTGATATATAGCTGATATATAGCTGATATGTAGCTGATATATAGTTGATATTTAGCTGATATATTGTTGATATTTAGCTGATATATAGTTGATATTTAGCTGATATGTAGCTGATATGTAGTTGATATTTAGCTGATATGTAGTTGATATTTAGCTGATATATAGCAGATATGTAGTTGATATTTAGCTGATATGTAGTTGATATTTAGCTGATATATAGCTGATATATAGCTGATATGTAGCTGATATATAGTTGATATTTAGCTGATATATAGTTGATATTTAGCTGATATATAGTTGATATTTAGTTGATATTTAGCTGATATGTAGTTGATATTTAGCTGATATATAGCTGATATGTAGTTGATATTTAGCTGATATATAGTTGATATTTAGCTGATATATAGTTGATATTTAGCTGATATGTAGCTGATATGTAGTTGATATTTAGCTGATATGTAGTTGATATTTAGCTGATATATAGCTAATATGCAGTTGATATTTAGCTGATATGTAGTTGATATTTAGCTGATATATAGCTGATATATAGCTGATATGTAGCTGATATATAGTTGATATATAGCTGATATATAGTTGATATTTAGCTGATATATAGTTGATATTTAGCTGATATGTAGCTGATATGTAGTTGATATTTAGCTGATATGTAGTTGATATTTAGCTGATATATAGCTGATATGTAGTTTATAGCTGATATATAGTTGATATTTAGCTGATATATAGTTGATATTTAGCTGATATGTAGCTGGTATGTAGTTGATATTTAGCTGATATGTAGTTGATATTTAGCTGATATATAGCTGATGTATAGCTGATATGTAGCTGATATATAGTTGATATTTAGCTGATATATAGTTGATATTTAGCTGATATATAGTTGATATTTAGCTGATATGTAGCTGATATGTAGTTGATATTTAGCTGATATGTAGTTGATATTTAGCTGATATATAGTGATATGTAGTTGATATTTAGCTGATATATAGTATGATATTTAGCTGATATTGTAGCTGATATTGTAGTTGCTAGTTAGCTGATATTGTAGTTGATATTTAGCTGATTGTAGTTGATATTGAGCTGATTATAGCTGATTATATAGCTGATATGTAAGCTGATATATAGTTGATATTTAGTTGTATTTAGCTGATATGTAGTTGATATTTAGCTGATATATAGCTGATATCTAGTTGATATTTAGCTGATATGTAGTTGATATTTAGCTGATATATAGCTTGATATGTAAGTTGTATTTAGCTGATATGTAGTGATATTTATGCTGATATATAGCTGATATATAGCTGATATGTAGCTGATATATAGTTGATATATAGCTGATATATAGTTGATATTTAGCTTATATATAGTTGATATTTAGCTGATATGTAGCTGATAAGTAGTTGATATTTAGCTTGATATGTAGTTGATATTTAGCTGATATATAGCTGATATGTAGTTTATAGCTGATATATAGTTGATATTTAGCTGATATATAGTTGATATTTAGCTGATATGTAGCTGGTATGTAGTTGATATTTAGCTGATATGTAGTTGATATTTAGCTGATACATAGCTGATGTATAGCTGATATGTAGCTGATATATAGTTGATATTTAGCTGATATATAGTTGATATTTAGCTGATATATAGTTGATATTTAGCTGATATGTAGCTGATATGTAGTTGATATTTAGCTGATATGTAGTTGATATTTAGCTGATATATAGTTGATAAGTAGTTGATATTTAGCTGATATATAGTTGATATTTAGCTGATATGTAGCTGATATGTAGTTGATATTTAGCTGATATGTAGTTGATATTTAGCTGATATGTAGTTGATATTTAGCTGATATATAGCTGATATATAGCTGATATGTAGCTGATATATAGTTGATATTTAGCTGATATATAGTTGATATTTAGCTGATATGTAGCTGATATGTAGTTGATATGTAGCTGATATATAGCTGATATATAGCTGATATGTAGCTGATATATAGTTGATATGTTTTGTGCTGCTGGAATTATATGTTACTGATTATGGTGCTGGAATTATATGTTACTAACAGGTAAGGTATACCATAACAATGGAGGAATTAATTAGAGGAATTAATTAAAAAAAATTAATTAAAAAAATTAAAAAAAATTAAGAGAAGGGGAAGATTAGAGGAATTAATTAAAAAAATTAAACATAACAATGGAGGAAGAAGCTTGAAGCTTGAAGCAGCAGCAAAATAAGCTTGAATGGGTGAGGAAGAAGCAGCAAAATAAGGGAAGACAGTAACGGTCATATTATGACCGGTTCAATAGGTTACTAACAGGTAAGGTATACCACTGGAAAAAATATGTCAAAGGTCGTATTATTCGTGGTTAATTGAAAGGTCGTATTATTCGTGGAAAATGAATGAAAGGTCGTATTATTCTGGGTAATTTTTCCATTAAAATTTGTGCGCGTACGACATCGTCCTACAACGTCTAACCCGTTGTCATCCTAATCACAAGACAAGATCCCTTCAAATGAAGAAGGGAGCTTGCGCCTCAAATAGGGATGGTCATGGGGCGGGTCTGGAGCGGGTCCAATGAGACCCGGACCCGGACCCTTTTAATTTTTTGACATCCAGACCCGGATCCGGACCCTTAGGGTCCAAAATTTTCAGACCCGGACCCAGACCCAGACCCTTCGAATCTGATGGGTCTAGGGTCCTTAATGGGTCCTTAGTGGGTCTAAAAAAAGTCTCTTGGATTTGTCAAATTTGAAATATTTGTAAGTCATTATATTTTTAGTATATTTGTAAGAGAATTATTATCGTATTTTACAAATATTTAATACTAATTTAACATCTAAACTCGCATAGCGACGCTTAAATTCTATTATAAACACTAGTTCGAGTCCATAAAATAAGGGTAATTGGGTTAGCATTTAGCAAATAACATATATATTAATCATATATATTATGATTATATAAAAAGAAAAAAATGTTGGGGGCAAAATTCATATGTAAAAGACAAATAAAAATAGACAATTTCATATTTATAAGGGTCCAAGGGGCGGGTCCAGGGTCTAGATATTGGACCCGGAACCGGACCCGCTAAATATTTTTTAGATCCAGATCCGACCCGGATCCGATGGGTCTCAAAAAATAAGACCCAGACCCTCAAAAGAGGGGCGGGTCTGGGGTGGGTCCAACAGGGTCCTGGACCCGTGACCATCCCTAGCCTCAAATAATTTAGTGGTCATATCATAACAAGCACAAGTTGATCGAAAGATGATAAGGTCAGAAATTATTAGTGAGCTTTGTTACCATTAACCATATCAACATAAAACAGACATTGGTTTCACGTTCTAAATAGAATGTTTGGTGTGAATTTAATGGCATTTTCAGACTCATTTCCCTCCTTAGTCCTTCCTTGTCTTTGCCTCTCTTAATGATCCCCCTTCTGTTTGTCTATATTTCTCATTTTTCTCTAATTTCATTGGCTGAAACTGATGAACAGTTTTAGCTTTAATAGAATGCTCCAAGAATTATTTTTACTGCTTTTCTGGGGATTTCTAGAGCTTAGAAAGGTTTCAAACTCAAATATCTGAAATGGGTTTTATTTACTTTAGCTGATTACTGAACTGATTGTACCAATTTTTGGGATGTTTACTATTATTTCCATAAAAAGTTTGAAACTTGGGGATTTCTGATTTGGGATTTGTTCATTTTGATCAGCTCTGTTAGTGGATTTCAGGTAAATATAACTAGCTTATTTATGATTTGGGTTTTTGATTGGATGATTTATGGAATCCATTTTCATGTAAAAATCCCTAAAATTATAATTTTGATTGAAAAATTTTGCTAATTCTTTGAGATTACTTCAAAGGAGATAGTGGTTTTCAGCCGCTTGTTTTGGCTAAAAGTCTATAAATGCTAGCAGTTGATTGATAATTGATAAATGATATAAGATATGTTTGATGGAAGTATGTCAATGTCTTTTCATTCATTAAACTGTCAAGCACATATTTTAGGGAAGACATATAAGCATGGGACCCTAAAAAGCACAAGAACAATTCCTGCTTTAGCTACTCCTGCTTCCATTCATGTGCACATTAGTGAAAGTGACAACTCCCTAAAATGTGGGAGTAATTATGTGCCAAACTTGTCTTTGCCAAACAAGGATTGTAGTACTAGTTTGATGCTTAATCAAGTTAATACAATTGGAATAATTGGAGGAGTATCTGTTGATTCTACATTGAACTTTTTGAATAAGCTTGTGCAATGGGGATCTAAAGAAGGGAAAGATGGTCCTCCTTTGATACTTTGTTCTGATCCTCAATTGACAAAAGAACTGTTGATCTATGAGAGAAGCTCTCTTCCTCCGCTTTACACTCGAGTGCGACCCTCTATTTTGGATCATACTCGAATCTTAGCAAACTTGAAAGGTAAAAGGAAATTTCTTGAGCAAGGTGGTGCTCAGTGTGTTGTGATGCCTTGTCATTTGTTGCATTCTTGGCATGATGAAATTTGTGAAGAATCCAGTGTACCAATTCTTCATATGGCTGAGTGTGTGGCTAAGGAGCTCAAGGAAGCCAAGTTGAAGCCGCTTGAAACTGGTAGTCCTTTGCGGATTGGTGTGGTTGCTACTGATGCAGTACTCAAATCGGGGTTTTATCAGGAAAAACTACAAAATGAGGTATTTGCTTTAAAGCTTTACTCTTTTTACTTTGGGTAATCTTCACTAGGATTCGTCCACTTTAAGAAACTATGCTTTTGGATGAAACTAGCTGTTTGTTTGTGTAAATTGGTTCCTATTCCCCCCCCCCCCCCCCCCCCCACCCTACTCTTTCGATCATGTCACCTAAAGTGTCAAACACAACACAAGCTTACATCTTATATCTATGGTGAGAAAAAGTAATTTTTCTTGGAACACTTTAACCAAAATAGCCCAAACGAACCCCCCTACTTATTAGTATGCACAAGAAGCCCAACTTCTTGTTGACAGGGAAGGATCTCAAGGATACAACTAAACATTTATCCAATAGACACTCAAATTATACCATCACCCAATTTGACATCTTAAATTCTTTTTGAACCTCTAAGAGAAACTCTGAAGAGAATATTTCTAGCTGCTTAGGTTGGGGAAGTACTATAATTACACTGTACTGTATCAAATTTAGACCTCCAAATGCTATACTTTAACTTAGTCTAAAATCAACCGTACTGCAAAGTTCGTATAATAATATACTTACTAAGCTTAGCCATTTTACACATGTGTGACCAATCTAAAGATTGTCCAAAACCTTATCTAAAGGTAGTACTAAATAGGAGTGAGATTGAACATAGTATACATTATTTAGAGAATGCGTGGTGCCTGACAAATTTATTAAGTTTTGGATGGTATTCATGATTAAAAGTTAGCTCTTAAGGTATTCAAATGGGGTTTTATTCAAATGTATAGTGATGTATAATCCATTATGATCAGCCTTCCATTTATTATGATTAATGCTTCGATATAGTTTGATTTGATCGAAAGGGAAAAGATGGTTAGTTTGAGTTCATATTCATGAAATGCTCGAAGCAAATGTCAACATGGTCATGATCAACGTGATCAATGTGGTCAACATGGTCAATAGTCAAGGCCTTGGCCAAAGGGAGGTCATGCGTGCTTCGTGAATTCATGGTCCATTCATGGGTCCTCATGGAGTTACTTGTGTTTAAATTTAGCATGAAGATGGAGGAGGAAAATAAACTTGAAAATCACTTATGTACACGTTTTTAAAGCCTCATTTTGTTGTATTATATGTGCATATTAGGAGAGTAAGCAAGCTGTAGTTATTGGAGGTTACAAGTATCTATCGATGATCATCAAAGCCTAGCTCAATAATGAAGTTCAAATAATAATAGGTTGATCTATGGAATATTATACGCGGTTATGAGGTTACTAATTTATGGTTACATGATCATGTGGGCTGCCTATATTTGGGCAATTGTATGAGAAATGAAGTTAATTAGATGGAGTTGCTCATTTTAAGGGGATGCACTTCCAACGGTTATAACTTATAAGAGTATCTTAGAAGGATGTTTTCAAGTGTAACAATGCATAACTTAGTGTATTTTTTTAAATATGGAAAGTTGAGAGTTCTTTTAAGTTTGTATAAAGTCAATTTTTGGGATATTTTGGACATGTAACTCCAAGAGATTAGAGAGTTTTTTTTTTTGATGTTTTCCATTTAATGTAAGTCTAGTTTTAAGCTTAGTTTTTGTCTCTTATAATAGCAAGTTTGTAATAATTTAAGATAGACTTAAAATATGATTAAGACATAAAAATTAAAGCATTACTTTGTAAATTAAATTACTTGTGATTAAGTATTGAATTTCAATTGTGAGTTTATCTCATTGTTGATGAATATAGAGTCAAACATTTTAGTTAGTAATACTTTAGTTTGAGCGAGTGTTCCTTAAGCTCATGTTATAGCCTAGTAAGTTCATGTGAGTGTTCCTTCCTTACATATCTTAGTTTGATTCAAAGTGAGTGTTCCTTGTCAAACCCAACTTTTACTTCTTTTCTTTGCCTATGAATATCTTTACTCCATAAATTGCCAAACGCATATTTACTATAACCCTTTTTAAACTAAACAATCTTTTTTTCTTCCTAAGGCTATCCACTAGGTCCCCTATTTCTTTGAATCAGTCCCACTAGTTTTTACATCATTTGGGCATACAACTAATACTTAGTCTAGGATTGTATTGATGTTGGATTTTATGAACTTGGATGGAATGGAGGGGTATTGTAGGGTGATGGCCATTGTGGAGACCCAGAAGCAGGTTCTTATTGAGTTGGTGGATGTATTTGTTGGTAATGGCTAGTTAAATGATGCTATTAGGATGATTTGGGTTATGAAATCTAGCTGGTGTAAGCATTCTATTTAAGTGGAATTATCTCTTAGGTGTTCTTATGGATGAAAAGAAAATTGTGATGTGCTGTAGATCTATAAGGAGATGGTAATGTAAACTAATTTAAAGAGATGGGGGATCCAATGGATAACTTTAGAAAGAAAAAGATGTGTTGGGTTTAAAAAGGAAATGGGTAAGAAAGTGGATTAAGACTATACTAGACGTAAGCATTTGTAGTAGGAAATGGTATTTCCAAGAAAGACTGAACTTGGCAAAGAAAGGATATGTTCGTAAAGAATATAGACAGTCAAGAAGAATAAGAAGAAAGAAAGAGATTTAGAGGTGAAATGCTTGAATATTATGATAGGCATAAGGTAGTGTGCCTAGCCTTAACTATTAGAGTGGTTGAGTATCTCCCAAGTGTAAATACACTAGATAGTTAATACAGGCATGAGATTTAGGGTCATTCCTAACCTCTATATATACATGATGTCAAAACAAATCTATCAAGAAGCACATAATTCATTCTATACTCAATTTCTATGACAAGTAAAATATTCCTTTGCCTAGCTAAACAACCTCCTCTAACAGAATTGGTTACACCCTTGAATTCTTTGTGTTGTAGCCTGTAGGTGTGTAATGGGCCCCAAAGAATCTCACCTTGTCCTCAAGGTGAATAAGAGGAAAATGAGAAGTGGGCGAATCTAGGGAAAAAGTGTGAGGTAGAATGATACGCCCTTTGTATAACTATTGCCTCTATCTATTCTATAACCCAAATGGGATGCCCCATACTGTGAGATTTCTTCAATGATCCGTTTCAATTATCAAACCGTACTTGTTGCAATTCATACCAATCAATGTATTAATGTCAGATTATAGAGCTCAATTGCATAACCATCAAAGTAGGGTGACAAGGAAAGCAGTACCCACCTTTAGTTTAATCTCAAAGTCATATCCCAACAACTTGCTAAATGCTAACCCATCGTTGATACTCCACTTTAACTTTTCACTGAGCCATAATGTGTTTGACACTATGTTGGTCATTCCAAACAATGAAATATCTCCCCAACAAATAATGGAGCCACTTATGTAAATGGGTTTCGATTGTCCCCACAACCAAAATGCCTTGCTGAAATAGGCAATTGAATGGGATTCTTAAGAAAGGACAACCCCCAAACCACGGATAGACGCGTCTGCTTAACCACAAATGGCAACTGGAAGTTTGGTACAACTAACACCAAGGTAATGAGCATTGCTTGCATGAGACTTTTAAAGGCTATTTCAGCTTCTGAAATTCAATTGAAACAATCCTTCTTTAATTAATGAGTATATGGTGTGGCAATATAATTGCGTATAAACCTAGGGTAGTATCCTGTAAGTCCTAAAAAACCTCGTAGTTCTTTTACGTTCCAAGGAGATGACCTTGCTAACATAGCCTGGACTTTGTCCTGATGCATTGCCACACCCTTCTTATGATACAAGGTGACCCAAGTCAGCCACCTCGGTTTTGCCAAATTGCATTTCTTGGTGTTTTCATACAATTGATGAGCTGCTAGAACCTCCAATACCATATTTAAATGTTAAGCGTACTCTTCAATGGAAGAGCTATAAACCAAAATGTCATCAAAAAAACACAAGAACGATTCACCATAAGTGAGGTTCAAAAATCTGGTTTATCAATGCATGAAATGGAGCCAGAGCGCTTGTTAGGCTGAACGACATAACTAGAGTTCATAATGCCCCTCGTGTGTACAGATTCGTATGTGGTGATAATCGAATTAAAGGTCTGATTTCGAAAAAGTTGTAGTCCCATGTAATTTGTCCAGCAACTCCTCAATAACTGGAATTTGGTATTTGTTAGCCACTGTCTCTTTATTTAATGCCCGGTAATCAACACGAAACCTCCATGACCCATCCATTTTTTAACCAACAATATCGGGCTAGAATATGGGCTTTGTAGGGTCTGATGATGCCAACCAACAACATATCTGATGATATTGTTGGATCTAAGAATGGCTATTGCCCTATTTGAGCGATGAAGACCAGAGATGCACACATTTCATCTACCAGTATGTGAGGCAACCATTACACAGCGTGATGTTGCTATACTTATAGTAGAGCGCAAAAAGTAATATGCTCTTATATCCTCGAATGTATAATAGTATTATACAGATAATTAACAATATACTCAATAAGTAACGTCACAATTATGTAAATATATATAGTAGTGCTTAATACGTACAGAATGACCAATGGACCCACAATGTCACTGGTTGCTTTCCCTCTATTGATTGACACAACTCGACATAAATGTATGTAAGAGAAAAGTAAGTTGGGCACTGGCCCAACTAGATGTTGCTATATCACGATAGTCTCAATCAAGGAACTCCAAAATACTCCCTTCTTCTTGTTTTTAGACTTTTCAATAAACAAGAAGCCCGATATAAGTACTCAACAATACATGCAAGCATACTGGTGTACATCTGCATCGAGTCTGTAAATGAGCAAACGTGTGAAGTAACCACGTGTGTTGTAGCAAATTGCCAACCATCACTTCATCAGCATCACTTCGTCAGGTTATAGTATCCCAAACATCCTATCTATTTGCTCTCTATTGTAGCTCCGACTTGGATCGATGACTGTCCTCTTACTCATTCATAAGCCTATAAATATAGTAACATCTGTGATGGTCACTTCACCTACTGTTATTGAAATGTGTGCATCTTTGGTCTCCCTCGCTCAACTAGAGCTGTAATCATACCTAAATCCAACGGTATCCGACCCACTTGATAAAAACCTTGAAAACTCGCTTCTCGCACCTAGCTCGAAACCCTATCGTCTAATGGCCATTTCATGACTACCACACTATGGTGTCGAATCTGAAGCAATGTGTCAGAGTTGAGTTAGGCACTCCACATTAACTAAGAACGGTGGGCATGTTGTGAAACTAACACTAAAGGGTCTATGGGACCAAGGGTTCTCTATACTGTTTATTTAGTTTTGTTAAGTGTCAAATAAAACACTAGTTTCGTTATCATCAGCGCATTAGTTCACCAATAAAATTTGCAATAGACATCGAATAGATATATGGTATCAAATTCAAAGGAAGTATTGAACATATTCAAAGCATTAGGTAACAACCATTACATTTTAAATTGATTGACATTAATATCTTAATACCTATAACATCTATTACAACAACTATTGAGATTTAGATACTTAGGGTATGTTTGGATGGAAGGTAATGGAGGTAAAGCAAAGGGATGGATTTGGAGTGAGGAAGAATCCCTTGTTTGGATAGCAAAATGAAAGGAAAGAGATTTGAAAGGCAGGGAATCGGAAGGGTTTAATGGATACTTTCTATTTTCAATCTCTCTAAAGTTGGAAAGATTTGAAGGGAAAATTTTCATCTTCTTTCCTTTCCCTTCTATTCCCTCCTATGCAAACTAGATCTATTTCCTTTCTATTTCTCTTCCCATCCCTTCATTCTCCTTCCCTCCCTTTCTTTTCTCTCCAAAATTGTTATCCAAATATAGTGTTTGTAAATATTGGCGCAACACCCAAAAGAATTCAATGAGTTGGATAGTGAGTCAAACGTTCAAAACCTATATCAAACGCACACTTCAACTTTGGAAATACCTTAACAAAAAACATTCGATCCCTCTAAATTCCTTCTCTTCCATTTTGTTATCTAAACAAGGGCTTCCTCATCCCTCTAAATCTCTCCACTTCTTTTCCCTCCATTTCCTTCCATTCAAACACATTTTTAGTGACCAATTTTTATAAGTCTTTAGTTTGCTATACATAGTGATTGTTTTCTGGTGAGTGAAATATGGGCTGAAACTATAACCATTTGTAAACCAATTTATAGGAAGGTCTAGTGCATTTTTTTTCTTAGGCCAAATTTTCAAATATTTTTAGTTCTGAAGCTTGCTACTTATAACATCCTAATTTTGTGAGCTGCTCCCATTTTATGATCCTTTGCATTAATATTTATTGAATGAATGATAGGGATTTGAGGTGGTGCTCCCAGATAAAGCAACCATGGAACACACCATTCTGCCTGCCATTGACGCGATAGACAGGAAAGACATTGAAGGGGCACGAAATTTGCTAAGAATAGCGCTCCAAGTTCTGTTGGTTAGGGCTGTAAATATGGTGATCATTGGATCGCATGACATGCGGGATATTTTACCTCCGGATGACCCTCTTCTTAAGAAATGTGTTGACCCGATTGATGCCTTGGTTAGGTCCACTCTCAGATGGGCTCACCCTCCTCAATCTCTGGAAACTACATAGTCAACAACAAAAAACATACTTCATATATTTAAGGTGTTGGAATGTGAATTATCAATTGTGTAAATGTAAATGTTTTGCTTGGCTTTATTCTTGACATTAGTTATTCAATCATAGATTATTAGAAAATTATATTGGTAATGGACCATTGTTAAAGATAGAACAAACACTGCTTTGTATGGGCAGTCCTACACAACTGTGTGTGTTTGTTGTGTGCTATTTATTTAATATTGAAATTCAGTCAATTTATCTACCATTGCCTTTAATTTTCTTTCTTACAGCCTGTTGTAGCTTTTTGAAGACTTTTATAGAAGTTTTCTTTGACAAGAACGGAGGGGTACAGCCGTACAGTTAAACACCACAAAAATAATGGGAGTGTGTGGGGCTGACACTGTGGGGCCGCCCAGACACGATAGGATATGCTATGATATTATTAACGACAGTACGACATGATTTGGCACGAGGCACAATAAGACACGACACATGGGCGGCCTAACACGTCACAATTTCCGTTGTTGGATAAGCACAATATGATACAACATGACATTGTTCACGACACAACTTGACACAATACGATTTGACATGAGGCACGACATGCTGGCACTTAAACTAAAATACCACAAAAAAGCCGCAATCTATGCAATACGATTTGACACTCACACAATACGACTTGACACAATAAAATTTGACGTTTCACACAATACAATTTGACATGACGCATGATATTTCCTATTAATGAAAAACATCTAAAAGATGAGATGTGAATATACTTTGATATAGAAATAATTTGTTTGTTGAATACAGTAGCAGAGGGCACAAATGTACACCATGGTCCATCCGACAAGACATCGAATGAAAACTAAAATTCCCCAAAAAGCCAAAATCTGTTAGTCTGAAGTTTGTTATATGAAGCACTAAAGCTAGCTCTATCCAAAATGCACCGGTAAAACTCATTTGTTGGTGCTCTGCTCTATAGCCTAGCACAGGCAGAGCACAAACAAATACTTCTAACCATTACTCTTCAATCCAATCAGCATAGATGTCTACGATCTTCTTACTTTTATTCCATTTCAATAACGACGCTTTTGGTTGCAGTTTCTGCTTAGGAATACTTGCTTTCGCAGCATCACTCGCTAGTGTGTCCTTCACCTTCTGTGTTTCTGAATCTGAAAAGAAACACCGAAACATTTTATAACAATCAATTCGTCATGATGTGTGTTTATTCTGAAAATGCACACGGAAACGACTTATACCTAGAGCGGAATCGCATTTGGAACCATAATCACAAGCACGAGCAGACTGACTGCGTACAGAAGACCTATTTTCTTCATAATTCTTGTACGTCTCTGATTGTTTATGCAGAAAAATGCAGTTTCCACCATATGGGCACTTCCCCCATGAATACTTGCAGAGTTTTCCCTTAATCATATTCATATTCCTCATATCCCCTAACCCATGAGCAAAAACACAATTGTGACCATACATGCAGCTTCCTTTTATGTGAAAGGTCTTACATATCTTTGTCTTAATCATGGGATGAATACCATTACTTTTTGCTGTTGTAGACATTCGGTTATGAAAGTTTAGCATTCGGTTTTCCATTCAGCTACGGAAGGTGGCCTTGTATTTGCAGGGCAAAGTCACTTGGAAATACAACTCTTCAAAGGGAAATTTACAGAAACCTGCAACTCCAACCTTCTTGGAATTAGTCTTAACAACCCATTTTAGTTTAGCAATCTTCCTAATGTTGGATATGGGTTATCCAAGGAACCCATGAAGAACTTGCAATAAAACCATTATTTCAGAAAAGACACATTTCATGGAATTTACATGGTGAGAATTTGATCCCAAAAAGGGCAAGAAAATGGGAACTTGATGGTGCTCAAGGGAAGAAATTAGATCAAAATTTCATGATAATTTTGATACAAAAATTCATAAATATCTTTAAACAAGATCGTAAACAAAAAACCCTTACTTATATGATTATAATAAAGACTCAAATTCACATGATACAATTATGGAAATAGCCTTTGTTCAACAAATTTCTTGAATATGAAATTCATTTCATACCCCTAAAAGCTGTCAAAATATTCTAAAAACAGTTTAGTTTAGCACAAATTTGAATTGTTAGAAGCTAAAATGTAGTGGGTTTTGAAACAAATAAAGAATGAAATGCGTATAAAAAACCCACAAAAAAATGAAGTACTATATAGATAAATATTTGCACAGTGGAGGTAAAATAATGGCAGACAAAAATGGCGAATGAGAAATAATGTACCTATTGGACAAGGCGCTGAAAGAATCTTCTTCAATAGTCGTATTGAAAAGAATGTTTGGGCGAAGTTGAGATCACTCATTAGCAAACAAGCGGGAACATATGGGAACTTGAAAACACAAATTATCAATCGGCTGATCTAATATATACACTTAAAAAAAAAAGAGTGTTTAAAAATATCCGATTCTAAATATCCGATCTATAATATCCAATATCCGGATTTAAAAAAATAATTGTTTGTTTTTTGAAATCCGTGTATCCAGTTTACTACTCCCCCTATTTCTTTTTGTTTATCCACAATACTAAAACGGGTAGTTTTATAAGGTTGTCCACTTTAGAATCATTAGACATAAAATTTCCAAAATTATTGTTATACTCATTGTACTCTATGTTTTTAAGTAATCTATATTAGCATTCAATTAACCAATAGAAAATGAAATTATTATAAGACATAGATTTGAACTGTGAGAAGATTGATATGCCCCCATTTCCCGAGTGCCTTCTGACACTCGAAGAGCTCGATTTGAGCTAGTTTATCTATAACAGGTGATATTCAAAAAAAAAAAAAAGAATATGAAATTATTATAAGACATAGATTACCATATTTATGATGCGTAATAATTAAAATATCTTTATTTATTTTTCATATTTATCTTACATGAATGAATATTTTATTTTCTCTTTTAAAATAATAATGTTTTATATTAAGTAAAGCTTCATCTTTAAATAAAACAAAAAATCAACAGTGGACAATCATAAAAGAACGAAAGGAGAACTATGTGCATTTCTTAATTATAACTAAGTTATAATTAAGAATTGCACATATGTTCAATTCTTAATTATAACTTGCATTACTAATTTATTGACAATTAATTTAGACTTTTGAAAATTCAACCATATTTCCATAACAATTTGTTTATAAAGTTTAAAAAATGAGCTTTACTAAAAGAAAGAAAGCAAAATATTTATGTAGAGAAAAAACATAAAATTGTGTTGTCCGATCTGAATTAAACAATTATTATAATCTTAAATTGATGATTTAGCATCTTAAAATGATGTATCAAGAGTAGGGATGGCAATGGGTCGGACTCGGCTCGGATTATACATACTCCGACTTTGCTCCGGATAATAGTCGAACTTTTTTTTCAGTCCACCTCCACTCAGAGTCGGATTATACATACTCCAAGTTTGCCCCGAGTCGGGCTCTCAGACCTCCAATGGAGTCGGATGCGAAGTTGGATTATCATCAAACAGTATCATTGTAAATTGTGATATTGTTAATGATTTAAAAGAATACAACATTAACAAAATATATTTTTAAATACAATTTAACAAAAAATGTGTGCTTTGAATTCAAGTTTAACAAGATAAATAGTCATACTACTATAATTTAAAAAATTTTCTCGCAATTTGATTTGGCGTATTTTATTTCTCTTGATCTGATTTGTTATATTCTGATTTATTAATCTAATAAAAATACCATGAAGTTTTTCAAAATCGAAAATTACAATTAGCATGAGAGGCGAAACTTCAATAAGTCACGTCTAGAGTTCTAAAGAAAACAAAATATTGACGTAAAAGTCAAATTCAAAGTCAGATTCCTTCCAGGGTCACAGTCGGGTCGTAGTGTCGGATTTTTATCAAGGTCCAACTGCGGTCCGTCTCTAACTCGGACTCGGAACTTAAAGTCGAAGTCGGATGACTTTTTCCTTGGACTTAAGTCGGATTATTTTCCTCGGATCGAGTCGGACTAAAACCGGATTCGGACTGAATTGCCATCCCTAAGGGAGGAACAACATGGTAACGCAGTGTTATTTAAAAGGAGTTGTTCAAAATCAAGATATTTGCATCTGCACGATACAAAGAGAAAACTAATAGGATCGAAGAGAATAGATAAACGTGCAATTCACACCACCATTAAAGGGTACAACAAAAGCAGAAGAGATCATGTCTGTGGATAACGGTGGATCAAGTAACCAGCTTTTTCAGCTTCTTTCCACTCTCCTAAACGAGGTATCCTTTCTCAATCTCACCTTCACCCTTGCATAATTCAAATAATGCTAAAAAACTTTAAAATTTGTCAATTATTATCCGAAATTTGTTGAATTTATGGGTATCCTGAATCGTTTAGGTTCTTTTTAATGTTTTGATTTCGTCAATTTACAAGGAATCACGAAGGGAAAGTTTTGAATATGTATAATTTCGCACTAGCCGTAAATTGTGGAATTTTATTGAAGAAATACCTCTTTTTTTATAAAATAAATTAGTTTTGAGTCTGATTGATTGGGGGAGTCATGTCTTACTTGACTGACGTTCTGTTTGGCATAGGCTCATGGCTTAAATTACAAATTAAGCAATGTGAAATAGCAGTATCTGTGAGGCTAGTTGAGGGAGAAGGAAAGGCTGGGTTTTGTTTTGGGAGATAGAAAAGCTTGGTTTTGTATGATCGATTGACTGATAGTACAGTATGAATTTTGAAGTTTGAATGGATATCACTTATCACAGTATAAAAAATGCTTATGCGCCTGAGATAGATCTTGGTTGCTTGATGATAAATTTGCTGTAAAATTGATTAAGAGTTTCATCCTAAAATCAATTGATTGATAGCATTTCATTTTATTTTGGTCATACTTTCTAATTCTTCAATGTCGGATCACAAGTGGATAGTTCTCCAACACCCCAAGTAGTGAAGCCCAAGGCATAGCTGCCTCAATTTGGCGAACTTAACGCTTGATTGTTACATTGGTTTATTTTAGCTTTGTGCCTACTGCCTAGCTTCTTGGACTCCTATTACCTTCCTTATTGCACTTTAAGCCTTTAACATCCGAGAGATACTTGTTGGCTTTAACAAATAATGGATGCTTTTCCAACTACGACTTTTAAGTTTTTGTCGTTTTCAAAACGACAATCTTAACGGTTATTTTTTTGGAACTACAACCACCACCTTACTAAACTTGACAATATTACAATCACCTGCTGGATTCCAGTGAGATGACCTGTTAACTTAACTTATGGCCTTTTTCTTTAACAATCCTTATTAATCTAACCTAAAAATACCTTAATAACCCTAACTAATCCTAATTAATCCTCCCCAACAAACCACCACTACCCTTCCCCCTCCCCTGCAACCCCTCGCCTCCCCATCTCCTACAAGAGATTGCACACCCAAATTCCCCACTCCCATTTATTCTAACAAAACCCAATTTATGCACATCCAGGTTGTTGGTTTCGAGGAGGAGGATACTTAGAAAGAAGTAGTGTTGGAAGAGGGAGATTTGGGTTGCTGGCTTCAAGGGAGAGAAGGGTGGAAGGTGTTCGTGGAGGAGGGAGATCTGGGTTAAAAGAATAGATAAAATAGAATTAGATAAAGTCAAAAGGTCAATAGCTCACTCAACGGTCATCTTCGCTTGTCATCTCACCGGAATCTGACAAGGTAGGTGTAATACTATCGAATTTGGTAAGCTGGTGGTTGTAGTTCTCAAAAAAAAAAAAAAAAAAAAAAAAAAAAAAAAAAAAAAAACTTCGAGGCTGTTATGAAGGCTGTAGTTCACCATCATTTCTCCAAGAACAATAGTAGGTTCAAACTTTTATAATCTAAATCTGGGATTGGTATGACTTAATGTGTTGATGCCACATTTAGGTCCAGTATTAGTTTCTGGCTTTGAGCTTATGAAGTGTTTGGCTAAGAATAGCGGGAAAGGAATGGAAGTGGGACATGGAAACAAAGGAGAGGAGAGGGGGAAGCGGGCTTGGTTTTGAAACTAAACCCTTTCTAACCTTGGAACTGTTTACTTTAGTAGAAGGTTAAAGAAATTGGATGTTTCCCTTGTTATTGTTGGTTAATGCTTGTTAAAGAAAATATGTCAATTGGATGATGGTAGTTACTTGGTTTTAGAGTTCAAGCGTGAAATGTCGGCCGAAAGTATGAGCTTTTTGTAGTTGAGGCACACTTTTTTTTAAATTCAAGTGTCAAAAATTCAAGTGTCTTATTATATCCAATTTGATAATTTATGTCTTGTTGAGCTGATTTGTCGTCTGTAATGTTTCTATTCTTTTCTTCTTTGTGATTTTTGTACGTCACTTTCTTTGATTGCACGGACGGAGGACAATGGTTGGGGTGTGACCAAGGATACATGCCAGGGGGGAATTGGTGGGCATTTGATGTACACCCAGCTAGGAACTAGTATTACAAAAGGGACCAAATGGCTATGTTAAAGACAAGAAGAGAAGTGTGTTTGTTTAGAATGGTTAAGGCAAGAAGGTAGTGGTGATTTTAGGCTATTTCATAGAGCTACATTTGAGAATCGTAGTGGTTTTAGGGAATTTGGTTGGATTAATAGAATTCTAAAACAAAAGAAAGGTTTTAGTTTTTAGGAACCTCAACTTAAATAACTTGTGGATATGATGGTTAGGAAAACTCTACTTAACCACTTGTGTAAAATTTTATTGTAAGAATTACTTAACTAATGAACTACTTGAAACTTAAGTTGGAGGAATCTCATCTTCAAGCATAAATTCTTTAAGTTGTTTGCAACTTTCTTTGTTTATTGCTTGTTTGAATAATCCATAAACAAAGAAATCAAAACAGCCATAAAGCCGTGAAATTCACATCCCTTAACTCTCTTCCTTTAAAACTTGTAACACCCTTCTTTTTTTCATTAATGAACTCTTAATCTCTTCTCATAACTTGCGCATCAATTGGATGAAATATTCTTTTTGCTATGCGCATTTGTAACAGCTCTTCAACATGTAAATGAGAGTCTTCAAGTGTTTATAAGACTCTTCAATTTCAAAGAAAAAGGTTCACTTTACATGTAAATGAGAGTCTGCAAGTCCTTTCATTTAAACAAGTCCATATGAGTTCACTCTATGAAAACCAATGAAAGGACCATGTAAAGTGAACTCATATGGACTTGTTTCAATAGACTTGGACAATAGAACTTGTTTTGTCATAGCTAGGGATGACTTGAACTATTCGAATCAACCGTAGCTTGATTTCCATCACCATTGCTTGCCCAAGCCCCAAATATCTGTTTTGATGATATCTTCTTCTGAAATAACCGAGTCACTACGGTCTTCTCTATAGGTGGAAGCGATATCCAACGAAGAAGAGGTTGATTTACGTGCCAAAATTGAAGCTCTTAAACAAGAAGTTACTAAAGTGCCTTCTCATTCTCTACAGAATACAGAGGATGCTGAGGTACCATGCTTCTCTTGATTTGTTTTTTATCTTAGCAAAAGCATTTGTAGGTTATAGGTAGTTGATTAGATTCATATATGGTTTTTCATGACACAGATGGAATTGGCCAGTAGATTAGATAAATTGTCGTCAAAGCTTGATGAAGTGGATGAGATGATTTCATCAGCTATAACAACTGATCCTCAAGTCAAGTCTCTGTTGAGTAGTACTGCTGATGTATGGATGCCTGTTATAACAGCTACTTCTGATGAACGTCGTAAATTTTCATCTTTGGTACATGATGGTGAGCGTGAGCCTGAGCCTGAGCCTGAGCCTGAGCCAAAAGAGAACAAGTCCACTTGATCATCTTTGGGCATTTATTCTTTTCTGTAATATCTGTCTGATTTTTACTTTTCTCAATTTTTGTAACTTTGTACTAATTTGATTTTTATAGAGTCTTGGAGGTATGAATCAATATTGAATGATTCAGCTGCTGTATTGTAATTGTAAACCAAGTCATGGAATATGATAGAATTTAGAAAATGAGCCTGGACAACCCAAATAAAGAGGAGAAGAAGTAATTCATTTATAAATCCAAAGAAGGTTTACTACTAAAACCAATTGGTGATAGTAGGAGTTAATTTTTGAGTTTACAAAGTGATGCATACTCTTCTCTTTCTCCGATGTGGGACAATTCACATGTGGGTAAACACATGGGCACTTCAACAAAATATGAATAAAAATACTGAATTTTTTTTATTGTATCGTAAGTGATGAGATTGTTTTCCAAACCCATATGAATCACTTTGCAATGAAGTTGATCACTACGGATGACAATTGTCCGCATCCGATCCTAATCCGACTCGATTCGAGGAAAATAATCAGATTCGAGGAAAAGGAAAAATTCATCCGACTCCGACTTTGACTTTACGATCCGAGTCTGAGTTAGAGACGGACTGGAGTTGGACCTTAATAAAAATCCGACACTCCGACATGACTTCGATCCTGAAGAGAATCTAACTTTGAATTTGACTTTTACACTATTTTGTTTCCTTTAAAACTCTAGACGTAACTAATTCAAGCTCCCTCTCATACTAATTGTAATTTTCGGTTTTGAAATACTACTTGGTATTTTTATTTAGATTAATCGACAAATCAGGTCAAGAGAAATAAAATACGCCAAATTAAAATGCGAGAAAATTTTGTTAACTTGTAGTAGTAAGACTGTTTCTCTTGTTAAACTTGAATTCAAAGAGCATATTTTTTATCAAATTGTATTCGAAAAATATATTGTGTTAATTTTGTATACTTTAAAATCATTAGTACAATATCATAACGATACTCTTTGATGATAAACCGACTCCGTTGGAGGTCCAAGTCGGGACAAACTTGGAGTATGCATAATCCGACTCCGAGTGGAGGTGGACTGAAAGAAACTCCAACTATTATCCAGATGAAAGTCGGAGTATGTATAATCCGAGCCGAGTCCGACCCACTGCCATCTCTATTGAATATTGATCACTTGTCAATGGCTGTTCATCAGGTTTCATATTTTATTTACATGGTTAAAGAAGTTTTGTTGGTGTTTGATTATTAGCCAAGGAACTAGTTTTAGATAATTTTCCAAGTTTGATCAGTATTCCGATCTGATTCCAAGTGCCATAAATCTTGTTTTGCAGTTATAATTTGATTTCCGCTAACGGAATCACATAGGCAATTGGGTTAGTTAATAAAAAAAGGGCCTGTACAACTAAGTCTTCATTTGCAGTTATACTTCGTGCTTAAGACAAGATGTTATTATGAGGATATTTAACCATTAAGTACATGAATCTGCAAACAACCATGGCATTTTTGTAAACACATCCTCTTTTTTGAGGAGTTAGATCGGGTAATGAGACCTTTGGAGGTGAACTTTCACAAACTACTGTTGGCATTTAGTGCGTATAAAGATTTCGGAAATTTAATAATTTACTTAAATTCAAAAATTAATTTAATAAATAATTAGTTGGAAATATCCCAAAAATTGCAAAGTTTGTGTTTTTGTGCAAAGTGGTTTTCGCGGATCGCCAAAAGGCTCATGGTTCGCAAGCTTTCTAAGCAAAGTTCTTGTTTTGGAAAAAGCAGAAATTGCGGCTTGCGAGTTTTGCACAGTTTTTTGCAAGTTAGTTTAATCCATTTTGTGGTTCATTAGGATGCTTACATGCATAGTCGTCTCGAAGATAAGGATAGTAACATTCCCATAATCGAACAGGGTTCATCGGTTCAAGAAAAATAAGCACCATAGCAAAGAGACATCGTAAGACACTTGGCATTTGTACTTCAATGGCTTCATCTAAGCACTGTTCAACTAAGTCATCTGGTTCGACCAGCCCTTGTTCTAATGCAGCTTCATGAAATGTGGAACAAAGCTTATTATTGACAGTTAGGAGATCATTAAAAGAACATGGCCCAACCACGTGTGTTAGCAGTAAGCGTAGATAGTACCTTCAGAAGGGGCAACAAATGTAAGTCTACTAATTATTGTGCCACACTTTCTTTTGTTCCAACACTTACCCTGTGCATTCCAAACATGGGGTTCCATAAATTCTGGAAAATAATACTTTGGCTCCAAAAAATGTGCTGCATTGTATGTGAAGAATTCAGTTAAATTAGTCTTAGATTTAGAATCATTACATACAACATTTGTATGCTGTTCTGAAGCATTGAAACAAATATTCTACTGGTTTGGCTGATGGACTTGTAACGGCATGACCAGAGGTTGTATGTCATAGAGGTAAAACGAAAAAATTCTCCATGTAGCTTCGTGTAACACCCTCTAAATTAAATCCATACAACTGAAAGATATTTTTGTTTATTAAAAAACAAGATTTAACTTGGAGAGTGTTAACGGTCACTAAAAACGACATGAGAATATCAAAATAAAATCACTTGATTGAAAGCGGAAGATAAAATATTCAAATTACAACTTAATAGGAAGTTTTTAATAGAGACATAAAAGAAATACGATAGACTTTAAATAAACTTTCTAGGTGTTTTATTCTAAGCATCCTCACTCAATATCCCCTAGAGCAACCTGCAAAAATAAGGAGAAAACAAGAAAAACAAAGTACACAAAATTTAGTATAAACTGAATAATTCAACCCCATTACGTAAAATTTTCATAGCAAAAAAAAAATTTTAATATAAATCGACTTGACAGATAAAAGAGTTTGAATAATTTATCATCTTTAAATTTTGTCGGTCACAATAAGATTACGTAATGGGGTTGAATTACTCATTTATACTGATTTTTTGTGTACTTTGTTTTTCTTGTTTTCTCCTTATTTTTGCAGGTTGTTCTAGGAGATATTGAGTAAGGATGCATAGAATAAAACACCTAAAAAGTTTATTTAAAGTCTATTGTATTTCTTTTTTATGTCTCTATTAAGAAACAATTCCTATTAAGTTGTAATTTAAATATTTTATCTTCCGCTTTCAATTAAGTGATTTTATTTCGATAGTCTCATGTCGTTTTTAGTGACCGTTAACACTCTACAAGTTAAATCTTGTTTTTAATAAACAAAAATATCTTTAAGTTGGATGTATTGAATTTAGAGGGTGTTACACTTCAGGTGGAGAAATCCCATCGTGCAGACTGAAACCTTTCAACCTCATCAACTAACTTTGTTTCATCTTCTTGCCCAATGCTGACAGATATTTTATCATGTCCTTTGTATACATATTTGTAAATATATTTGATAGCCTTAATCGTCGAGCAAATTTCTACAATAATATGGCAATCAAATGCTGCAAGAAGATAAGGGTTATATGGAATAACCCATTGATTATCGAGAGAAACACCACGAATAGACAAAGATTCACCAGTAGGTCATTGTCGATACACTGGATATCCATCCTCGGCATGTTTTGTGAATGTAGAAAATGCTCTTAGATACCTATATCTACAGACATCTTCCCTTCACACATAACCATATATGGACATTCTACATTAAATTTACCACAGGGACCATGCATTATATGATGCAATATAAGGCGTCTCAAGTATAGGTTAGACAATGGAGGTATTTCTGCACATACAAAACGATCGAACTATTCTGGCTGCGTAATCTTCGACTTAGGTTTCAAGATAATAAGAAAGTGCACACGAGGAAGACTACGCTTTTGGAACACAATGACATCTATCATTACAGCAACTTCACCAAAGAAATTTTTTTTCTTTGATTAGCTTCTTCAAAGCAACCAATTTTGCACGGAAAATCCTAGAAACCAAGTCCGGCCTTTCCTGAACAAGCTCTCCTTCTACAAGTTCCTTTTTTATCTCTATCCATTTCTCATTACATGTGAATGTAAGGAATATATCAGGTTTTCCATACCTTTGAACAAGGGACATGGCATTTAAGTAACGCTTTTCCATGTCACGCGGGCCACCAATGAAAGAAGGAGGTAAGAATTCACGACGACCCACACCCGCACCAAGAACCTCTTCACTATACATCGAATCAATTAGTGCTTGATACAGTTCAACACTGAAGTGTCTGATTATGACGAACAAAGTCGAGACGGGTAATTACCAGACCTAATCTGGAGCTTGTACGCATAGTATTCACGGCACGACAACCTTTGTTCACGATACTTTAAACCATCTTTAGCTACTGCAGTTCAAATACAACTATATAAATGCATATACGTAATAAAAAGATGCATCCTACAAATAAAACTGGCTCCATAGACTAATCGAATGCTTCATCCAAAAGTAATTTTTCAGCACTTTGTGCCAATGCCGAAGTCAGTGGCACATGGTTACATTTTCTTGATTTCTTGACATCAGGAGACACCTTTAGTAAACCTTGGTGCCATCCACAATCTCCACTCAGAAACAATATTGGATACCAAGGTTGTCAGAATCGGGATTCTACGTAGGATCGAAATCATCAGGTGGGATCGGATCGTTGGATCGGATCATAGGATCGATCGATTCTACAAATTTGCAGAAATAACAAGTTGTATAATGACTATGTTAATTGTTTGATCATTTTCAATATAATAAAGCACCAAAAACACATAAAGGTTATTGAATTATCCTTCTAACTTGTTTAATGTCGTTTTTTGTTGGATCGTTTTTTTTTGAACATACAATTAATACTTCAAAGTTTTGTGATTACAAAATAATCAATTATTCGAATCTAATATATACCCATATTACTATCATCAAATCATCATAGTATCATTCAAAATCAGATTTCAAAATTATAAACTGATGGAGTATCAGTTCATTAACAATGGCGTGAGGCCTGCTACTGCTACTCAAATGAACAACAAATACAACTTTATTATTGATGAAAAAGTTAATCTGTATAGTACAACTTTATTGTCCTTTATATACAAAAAACCCTCACGAGACCTTACTCGTCTTCTATGGGAGACCTAGGGGTTTAAAGGGCTTGTCGTACGTGCTAAGTGCGACCGTGATTCCTACGAAAGTGAGTCTTACGTTTTATTGCTTTTTGTAGTCTAGTTTTGTTTTGGTAGCTTAGGTTTGTTTTTGTTTGCCCAGTGCTTCCATGTCATCGTACTCTTTTCTTTGCTAGGGACTAACATAAGTTAGCTTGGGGGAGTTGATGTCCTCGATTTAGAGCACATTTACATCCCCATTATAATGTCGATTCTCGTTGATTTTCATCGGTTTTATACGTTTTACACTCTATTTTACCTTGCTCTTGTATCCGTAGTGTTTTAGTTTTGAGGTGAAATAAATCAATTTCGAGGCTTAGAAATCATAATCGAAGAAGAGACATGTGTATCGAACCATTCCCGAGCATCCCAAGTCATCTCCAAGAGTCTCACATTGTCCCAAGATCTTTCGGCACTTCAAAGATGCATTTGAAAGGAGAAAAGGAGCTGCTCGACCTCCCACTCAATCGAATGGAGGTATGGTTCGGTTGAATGGGATGTGAACTTCAAAGAAATAGACTCTAAGCCATTAGAAATGTCAAATTGGCTCTCCATTCGAGCGAATCCAGTGCATTCGGGCGAATGCATCCATAAATTCGGGCGAATGCTTAGGAAATCTCATGGAATCAAATGCAATGTCTCTAGAAATCCCGAAGTAAACCAATTTGGACGAATGACCCAAGATTCGGACGAATGCGGCCCTAGATTCATGCGAATGGCCACTTAAAAACGCGCAGCTTATTTTCTTTGCAAGTTATTTCCATAGGACTTCTTAGGGCTTTTGTTTTCCCACTTGTATAGCCTATAAAAAACCCTCATTTCTGAATGTTTAGGGCATGCCTACTTTGAGAAAAACCATCTCAACTTAGAACATCATTTTATTGCTTTCATTTACATTCCCTTGTCCTACATTAGTTATTGCTTTCTATTTGCATTCCAATCATTGTATCTTTCATTTCCTTTCAAGTTTATGTAAGTTTATCTTTTCTTATTGCTTTCTTGCTTTCAATATCTTTACTTTATGTCATTCATTGTTGTCTTTACATTTCCTCTTGAGTATTGCTTCATTTATTATTCATTTACCTTTCATTCTTGTTTTTGCTTTCCTTATTGCTTTATAGAGTAGTTGGTAGTAGTATTAATTGCTTTGTTCTTGTTTCTTATTGATTTACTTCTTGCCCTAATGCTTTGATTTATGTCTTCCTTCATTTACTTTGTTGTAGTAGCTTTCACCATGTGTGAGTAGTTTATTTAGGGGTTTTGGTTTGGTGATTGTTATTCATGTTTTAGGTTAGGGTTGAGGTTTATTGTTGATCGTTTGATTGATACTTGATTCGAATCTTGTCTTGCCACTCTTGAAGAGACATAGGGCGATAATGGATCGTTCGCATGGCTATTTTAGTCACCAACTTCCCCTCGCTATCCAGTGTACGTTTGATCTCCCTTGACCTAGCTCTACATGAGAACAAGGAAACCGACCTAGAGTGAATCCTCGTCATCCCCGTTTGTTTCTTATTGCTTCTTGTTATCTTATTTATTGCTTTTTCTAGTAGTTTAGATCTTTCACCCACTGACTTACAAACCTACCTACGTCAAGTCTTTACTCTAGCATTCCTTGTCCTTGAGGTTCGACCCTCGACTTACCATTAAACTCGTTGTAGTATTATTAGGGTGATTATAAATATTCTTTGCATAGCTTGGTTCTTAGTGTATAATGACATGCGGCTATCACAAGCTTAAAGTTTTACAAGTCAAAAAAGCAAACTTGTGAATTATAATTTTATATAAGGATTAGTTCTTCTATCTCATTTTTCACTATTGTGAATATCTAAATTTTGAACAAAAGTTGAAATCTTCCTAAAATTTGAAACACAAAATCTTTGGACCAAAATTAACTTTCTGAAATCAAATTCTAAAATTAAAATCATATTTCCCATCAATATCAAATATACTAAAAAAAACTATATTTGCCAATAAAATAAAAAAATCTTTCTCCATTTCCTTCATAAATTCCACCTAATCACATATTCTACTCAATACCAATACAAAATCCCAAAAACATCAATTACAATTGACAGTTCATCCACACATAAGTTATGCAACAATTAACAATTAGACAAATTAAAGAACAAAACAAAACTAAATCCAAAATTTCAAGAAAAATAGACGAATAATAACCTGATCTTGAATTCACAGCTAGAAATTTTTGAGCTCCTTAACTTGATTCCTCAGTCCACATTGTTTCCTCATCAATGGCAGCTTCAGCTTTCACTAGCGAAAAAAGCTATTGGCTGCTACTAAATGACTGCGGTTGTTATATATACGTAGCTAATATGAGGAATTAAATTTAGGTAAAAAAAAGAAAAACATCAATGGCTGCGGACATGGGCCAAAACCGCAGCCAATAGCCCAATTATCAAAAATATAAACAATTAATGACTGCGGTTCTGTCGTGTCCGCAACCAATAACCCAATTATTAAAAAATATACATTCATTGGCTTCTCATAGCCCAGCCCAAAAGCCAAAAAAACCCTAATTTCTTCTAATAGCCGATGCCTCATTTTATTTCAGTCTTCTCCATTCTTAGCTTCTAAAAAGCCAAAACCTAATTACAGTCTTAGCTTCTAAAAAACGCACTATCTCCTTCTTCCTCCTTCAAGTCTTCTTCCTTCAAGTAGAGGTGTTCCAAATAGACCCGAAGACCCGATAGACACCCGACTATATAACCGAACCCGATTTGACCCGACTTAATAATGGATCTACAATAATGTAAAAACCAATGTGAACACAAAACCCGATTTTGAACCGACCCGAAACACCTAACTCGAAATCAACTCGATGACCCGAATGAACACCTCTACCTTCAAGCAAGTCTTCTCCATTCTTGTGACCCTTCTTGTTCTTTTATGAGTTTATTTCCAGTTTTATTTCCAATTTTATCGGTTGTTCTTTTATGAGTTGGTTCATCATTTTTCAGAGTTTATTTCAGATTTCAGAGTTTGACCCTCCTTCAAGCAAGTCTTCTCCAACTTCATAAAATGCGCCTCTTTCATATTTCAGAGTTTATTTACAATTTTATGAGTTTGTTCATCATTTTATGAGTTTGTTCTTTTCAGAGGAGGAGGAAAGAATTCTAAATCTCATCAATTGCCAAGGTAAACAAATCCGCCATTGATACACATGAATCTTCATTGTTTTGTCGTTTTTTTTTCCTTTAATCGGTTGTTAAATTGTTTTGACATTGTTTATATTACTCGTTTTCTTCTTTTTCTAACCCTAATTTCGTTTAATCCGAGGAGGAAGAGAAGGTTCAAGATTCCGGAACCAAAATCAATGGCGAATTGAAGCTGGAAAAAATTTCGTCTTTTTTTGTTGTATATCAGATCTATGGGATATTTGTATATCGTTTTGTTGTTCGAATTTGTTGTTGTATATTAAACCAATTCGAATTTGTTGAGTATATTATCAGATCTATGAAAGATTCGAATTTGTTGATGTATATCAGATCTATATAAGATTCGAATTTGTTCATGTAATGATGAATTTCTTCAAGATTGACATAATATCCTTCTGATTTTTTCTGCTGTTCTTGAATGATAAATCAAATGAGTTAGCAAAAGATTGTTCCTGTAATGAAGAATGATAAATCAAATGAGTTACCATTGAAATTTCAATGCACAAAACACTGTTGTACATTTATTTCTCAAAATCATGATCAAATTAAACACAGGCCCGTCGCTGGCCCAGGGCAACTGGGGCAACCGCCCTGGGCCCCCCAAAAAAAATTTAACTCATAATTCTACCCTTTCACCATTAAAGCTAGTTAGAGCTTTACCTGTTGAAGAAGACTTATGAATTAGTATTGAAGAAGATGAATAGTAGCTCTAACTTTTTTCTTTACTTTTTACTTTTAGATGACATAAACTTTTTTTATTATTAAATTTTAGAAACTTGTACTCAAGTACTGTTGGTTGTAGTACCACTTGTCTGTCGACATTTAATGTAATTTTTTTTTAATTTTTTTTTTTACTTTTTTACTTTTCTTTGTTTTATTTATTTAGTAGTAGAGTATTCAATTGAGGTTTTTGTTTTATTTTTGAGGAAATATTAGTTTTTTTTATCTTGATAATGTTTATTATGAAAAAGTTTAATTTCACTTATTATTTACATTTTAGATAGTTTTAAGTACATTTATGTTATATGAATTTTTTTATTATATTGTAGTGTCTTTTGTACTTCTATCAATAAATAATAAGATTGTATTCACGTATCCTAGAATTTTGAAATTGTCGTACCGGATCCTAGCAGGTCTTCTTGCATAGTATTGAATGTATTCCAAGATATTTTCCTTTGGAAATTCGCAAAAGTAAAAATAAAAAATAGTTGTTAATTTTACAGACGAAACACCACTGAAATTTCATCCATTTGTTGGTGTCCCATGGGATTTTAATCCCTGGATCCGCCACTGGTTAGGAGTGCAATTGTTCTTTTTTATACTTTTATTAATTTGGTGTTAAATGTTCAATTATCAAGTGTTAAATCTTCAATTATCAGGTGTTAAATCTTCAACTGTTACAATAAATTGTTCAAATTGAGGCATTGAGCAGAATTTGGTGTTAAATCTTCAATTATCAGGTGTTTTTGCTCATTTTTATACTTTTATTAATTTTCATTATTTCATATAATGTTGCCTAGAAGATATTTATCTGGTAATGATAAGAGGAAAAAAAGAAAAAGAGCTGAACGTTTAGACTTTGATTTCAATCGTAATAAAATGTCTTTTTTTATCTTTTTTATTGCATACCAAAAAATTTCAATTTTTTTTTGGTATTTCATGTGAAATAGGGCCCCAATTTCTATCTTTGCCCCGGGCCACTAAAATCTCAGAAACGGCGCTGATTAAACAAACCCAAAAAGTTATACAAAGAGTTAGAATAAAGAAGGAAGCAAAATCTGATTTTAGGGTTTGAAATTGGGAAAAATTTTCATTTAATATCATCTCTTGGAAGGAGATAGAAACCCATGGAATATTTTTGAATGAGACAAAGAAGATAGAAAGTTAATCATAGCCATTGATTATTAATATGCCACATGTCAATTTATGGACAAATAAACTTGATCATCCAGTTAATTCATTAACGGGAGAGGATCATGGCTCCTCAATATGAGACTAAATAACCCAATTGGTCTAATTATAGTTTTTTTCAATATACGATAATTAATTGTTCTATTTAAAGTCATAATTGATACCTTTAAGATCAAAATTAATTTATTTTTTAATTTATCACTTATCATTTAATTGATCATTTTATATATAATTGATCACTTTATTGATTCAGTTAAAGTTATAACTCAACTTTAAGTTGATCACTTTATATATAATTCATCACTTAAAGGTTTGAATTGATCACTTTAACGTCGAAATTTGAACACTTAAAAATAATTGATTAATTTAATGTGTAAATTTGTAAGTAGAAACTGATCAGTTTAATGTCAAAATTGAAGACTTTTACGTCAAAATTGAAATTTTTTAGGATCAAGTTATGTTAGTAATCTAACTTTCACCCATCTGATGTGAAACCACCTTTGGATTATTTTTTACTATCCAACCTTTGTCTTTAATTTGCTATCACCATTACCTTTTATTTTATAATAATTCAACCTTAAACCTTAGCTTTCTATTAGCATACCTTATTAGTATGTTAACAACAAACTACGGAAAACTGATAGTTTATTGAAAAATAATCTAAAATTGGGATTATTTATAGCGCATAGGTGAAATGTTATATTATTAATATCAAATTTTTCAAATCTGTTTATTTTAATTGATCTAATTAATGTTTAATTTAAGTAAAAATAATTTGTTTAAGGTCAAAATTGATACCTTATTTCTAATTTAGGATTTTGGAAAGTTTTTATCTTTAAAATTTTTGAGTTTTTGGCCGGTCTATCTGGACGGTCTCAATATAAGACGGTCCCTCACAAGTTTGAGGAGGTCTCTTGTGCGGCCATTCTATATTTAGGACATGGTAAATGAGCCAGCCCACTATGTGATCAGTTTTAAGGTTTATGTGATTACTTTTAAAGCTTATGTGATCACTTTTAAAACTTATGTGATTACTTTTTACTATATTAAGTGCTTACTTTTAAAGCATATGTGATCATTTTAAGGAATACTTCATCTGTTCCAAAATACTTGCAACATTTAATTTTTCACGCAATCCAATGCAATATTTCAATCCTTAATATCTCTAGTTATGTGTATAAAAAATTATAAAAATTTGACATTTAAACAAGATCCCACTAAAAAATTTGATATTAATAATCTTTACATTGCAACGAATCAAATAAGATCCTACTTGATTATGTTTTAACTTATAGATTAAAAACTAATCACAAATTAAGGAAAATGAATGAATAATGCTATTTTTGCAATGTTGCAAGTAAATTGAAATGGAGGAAGTACGTGATTACTTTAATTAGAGTTGTTCAAATTTGACCCAACTAGAAAATTCGACCCAAAATCGAAAGTTATATGGCCGGAAAATGCCTTTCTTTTTGAGGCTTACCGAATCGACATCACTCGAATCGAAGTTGCACCCAAACCGATTGACAACTGAATGGAAAAACTAAACTCGAACTGCGACCGATTTTTATAACCATTAACCGACATTATCTAAACCTAATAGTGATCGATCCGAATCATATCTGACCTGAATCATGCTCGAAACCGAACTCGATCTGAATCACATCTGACCTGAATCATATCTGACTTGACTCAAACCAATTTTTAATCAAACTGTTGTAAACCTGAACAATTTTTAACGTAGAAGTATGATCAACTCATATTTTAATCATCTCATTAGTCAATCTAATAAAGCGATATGTATTTTCATAAATTAAAGAGAAAATTATAAAAAACCACCTTATCTATACCATCTATTTTAAAAAACTACCTTATATAAAAAATTTTGCAAAAAACTACCTTATATAATACAATTCTTTTAAAAGACTACCTATTACTCAATTTCGTTAGTTGACCGATATAATTAATTTGGATTTTTTTGGTGTTCTATTCCTGTTAATCAACATTTCAATGAAGGAGAAGGTGAGTTTCTAATTGCGCACGTGACAGGCATGTGGAAGTCGACCGTTAATTATGCCGGTCAACTAACAAAATTGAGTAGTGGGTAGTCTTTTGCAAAGATTGTATTACATAAGTTAGTTTTTTGCAAAAAATTTTATATAAGGTAGTTTTTTGCAAAAATTTTTATATAAGGTAGTTTTTTAAAAAAGAGTGTATAGATAAGGTGGTTTTTTATAATTTTTTCTAAATTAAATTTTAAAAATACACGGTTTAATTTATTTAGAGTTAATAATCATTGGTCAATGTTTATTAAAGTATTTTGGAAAATTCCACGTGGTAACCTTAAAATTTTGGGTTTTACACGTGATAACTGATAACCAAAACTTAAAAAAAATTCTTGTGGTAACTTTGATCATAAAAGGTTAGCTAACCTTAATTTCGAAGCTTTAAAGTTGATGCATGTCTGTATATGCGACTCACCATTTCGAATGCCATCAATTTCAACTTTTTCTTCCAAAACATAAACCCTAACTTTACTATCTTTCATCCTAATTTTTTTTTCCCCAAAATCATATTTATGTGATTTTCCTTTTAAATTGTTTTTATTAAAAAACAAATTGTGATATTGCCGGTTTATCTAAAACTATCGACATCAATTTCATTAGTATTTGATTCAAACTCTTAATTATAATGTTCCGTCGGGCTGTTGGGTGTTGATCTCGGTCTTGGCTGCGCGACTAATTTCCAAAAAGGATGGGATTGGGAGATGAACTTCACAACCCTTCACTTTCTTCCTCAACACCTGCTCTTGATTCATCTAACGTTGGCTTTCAGGTTTCTTTCTTTCTTTTTTCAATTTTCCTTTTTTTTTAAGATTTTGTTTTGATGTTAAACTGTAACCAATTTTATTATTTTTTTTTTAAATTTGTAATTTTTTAGCTTTTGAAAAAGCATGGATGGAAGGAAGGAACCGGTCTTGGAGCTTCTCAACAGGTTCTTGTTTTTTTATTCTTCCTTCTTATAACCAATTTAACTTGATGAATCGTTTCCATGATTATCTAAATAGGAATATGATTTAAAAAGTATGTTTGTTCGATTGAATTTTTACCCTTGCAAAACTGTAGTTTCATGATAAGATTAAGGGGTGAAAGCTTCCAATTTGGTAATCAATCAATAGATTTTTACACTTTGTTTTCTGTTTAATTTGTCATTACAAATTTGTTTTGGCAATGAAATTAAAATGATGGATTTCTGGCTAGGTATTCCAACGACAAAGAAGGAACATTGAGTTTAGCATTTTCTGGCATTAAGACAGTAAAAATGGCGAAGAAAAAGAAGCCGAACAGAATTGTTTAGAGATGTCCGTCAAAGAAGACGAACAGAATAGTTTAGAGATGTCCTTACTTACATATCACTGAAGTAGTACATTAGTAATTTCAGTGTTTTCTGCCTTCGTGTACTTAGGCTTTACATCAATACTTCTTCCTTTGATCCTTGACCCCAAGTATCAAAATTTGGGATTTTTGTACCTGTTTCGGTTGCCTTCTCTTTGGTAGCCTTGGCACGTGCCGTCCACTCAATCGACCTTTGCACGACTCTGTGCAATACTTCTTTCTGATCCTCTTTCAATTATTGTAGATAGAAGATTTTTCCATAGGAATTTTGAAGGTATATCGCCATATTAGTTGGTAAGGGGCTAGAGCTTTTGTTGGGAGGGAGCGGGTGCTATTAGGGCCATGAATTAAATATTATTTTGGACGGAGAGATAGAAAGTAGGATGATTTTAGCTAATGGGATTAATTCTAAGGTATAGGTCACAAGTCCTATCTTCTTAAGAACAGAGTAGGTGCAAAACTATTTAGACACTAACTGGGCTCATAGACATGTTGCACAAGTCCTATATACAGGAACTATTTACAGGGTTGAGATTGCCCTAAACACACTGTTAGTGTCGACTACGCAACTGGGCTCATAGACATGTTGGTCAAGAAAAGTTCTGAGCAATCTCGAACATCATTATAATCCATCGGGCCAAGATCTTTGTTACCTAGAATGTAATTCATATAAAAATGGAAACATGGAGAACTTATCAAGAGTAACTCCAAAACGATTGACTAATTTAAATATTTTTAAAATAAAACTACAAGAAAAATAGAAATAATAATGGGTAAAAGTACTTAAAAGAAGTTTAAAAGAGAAGGAAACAAGGCCACTAACATGCTAGAAGGCTTTTGACTACCCTGAGAAGGCCGTCATGAAGCAACCGTGCCTTGGTGAGTATTCCATCGATGGGTTACACATACAAAAGGACCATCTTGTTGCCTTCAAATTTTGCAAATTATTCACTCGGGGGTATCCACAACCAGGATATGACTGCAATTATTCACTCTTGAGACAAAATAATGTATTTGTCAACGCTTCGAGCCTGAAGGCTTCCTAACCACCAATAAAGTTGTTGAAGTGCATCGTAAAAGGGCTCAAGCAAGGCCCCTTGGCCATGGGAAAAGTCGTCTCGTGACACTACTCATAATATTTCACATATACCCTTTGAAAATCTTCAAACAATGGATGATACTTTGTTTACCATTCATAAGATTTCTGCACTAGTTTTTCTAGGTAGGGCACCAATAATTCGATTTTTAGTCCCCTTTTTATATATTCTATAATAATCATTTTCAACTCGCATAGAGAAAGTCCTTTCTGATCGAATGGCATATAAATGTTTTTTCCTAGTCTATTGGTTAGTCTCCACCTTGCCACCTTTGTACTGCGAACACTATGGCCAATATCCCTTCTTCACAAGCAATAAGGTGGCTGACACTTATTGATGCCTTTTTATCCATAATTTTGCTATCATAAGTAATAGGGTGGTTTTCTTAGTTTGAACAACTCTTGCATATATGGTCTAAATATCTCATTAAATGTTGGTAAATTTCTAGGATTGAACAGTTCATAAACCTTAATTGTAACAATAAGGAGTCGACTACATTAACCATTTTAATTTAATAAAGTGTCGCCAAGAAACATTATACTCTATTCGACAATTGTAACACTTCGGCCCCTCGGACCGCCGGTGACTACTCATGGAGACTGTAGACTAGCCCCACAGACCAACACAAGTCTTTCCAGCGCACTTTGGCCTCACTCGTGCGCACCCAGGAAAACTTCCCAGGAGGTCACCCATCCTAAGATTGCTCTCCACCAAGCACGCTTAACTATGGAGTTCTTAGCAAATAGGCTCCCTAGAAAAGAAGATGCACCTTGTTGATATGAGTAGTCTATCAATCTCTTTTCAAGCTAAATCTGGGGTATCACACTCACCCCCACTTAAGAATACAACGTCCTCGTTGGACCGTCATTTCAGGATCTTTTCCCCCGCTAGGTGCACTGAACACACAATCAGCCACGGTCGCAGGGTTGATCTTATAAACTAGTATTAATCTAATATTAACAAAATTTAATTTTGAAGTGAAAGGCTTAAGGACCTCATAATGGTGAAGGATAAGAAGTAAAATGAAGAGAAAAATTGGGCATGAATCAATGGACAAAGCAAACACAAAGCAAGAACGCAAAGAGGTTTAATAGGTGTCTTAGACACTAATTTTTTATTTTTTTTTTGAAGAATTAGGAATTATATAACCAAAACGAATCAGAAACACCACACTGAACCATGGGCACCCTCGCCCCGCCGGCATAAAAAACCCCGGGAGGGGAAAAAGCCATTGGGGAAAGAGACCATAGCTCAGGCCACCCTAACCAGCATAGGGGCGGACTATGCTAATGAAAACCAAAAAATATAAAAGTACAATCACACCTAAACTAATACATCACGAATATCATGAACAAAACCAATATGAGCCCCCCACCAAACCCCAATAATTCCTTCGCCCAAATCCCAACCCGAATCTTCAATGCCAAGACAAACTTCGGAAAATGAACCTCATGCGCTTGAAATTTAACTTTGTTCCGTTCAAACCATAACGACCATATCACACAACCCAACACTAAATTCCACAACTTCTTCCAACGCTTCTTTTTGAGAAAGCCACACCAAGTCATAATAAAAACACCACACTTCTCATGTAACACCCCCGAGAGTCCCCACCAACATAACATTTCCATCCACACCCGCCATGAGAAACGACACGAAAAAAGAATATGTGAATTCGTCTCCATTGCCTGACCACAAAAAGGACAAGTAGCCATATGTGCCTCAATCACACCTTTCGAAACCAATAAATCTCCCGTCTTCAATCTTTCAAGGCACGCCATCCAAATAACCAATTGTGCCCTAGGAGGGACACACATACGCCAAATGGAATTAGAGATCCCTTTAGAAAGAACTGGAGACGAAGATGAATACCAACGGGCTAACAAATCCTTAATACGATAACACCCATCATTAGACCATTTCCACGTCACCCGATCCAAAGTAGACAAATGTGGTCTCATATGCACAACAAAGGCTTCTAGACCCAATAATTCCTCCTTCTCCCAATCAAACATAGATCGTCGCCAAGCCCATTCCCAAACCCACCCACCATCACTCCACTTACCCATTTGAGCAACACAAAAATCTTTTTGCAACGAAACTAAATAAAGTCGAGGGAACACAATTTTAAGAGGACGATCCCCACACCAACAGTCATCCCAAAACTTGATCAACCGACCCGTACCAAGGCGCAATTGTAAACCCTCCTCAACCAACGATCGAAATTTGACCGTGTCAACATCATCACCAACCAACTTCGACCACACGCCCCCCTTAGCCGCACCAAACATCGCACTCGACGCAACAAAACCTTTAAGCCGATGAACCGACTGTAAAATCCGCTTCCATAAAGCATCATCCGTCACAGAATATCTCCACCACCATTTAAAAAGTAAGGCAAGATTTTTCACCAGGATATTACCCACTCCCAGACCCCCCAACTCTTTAGGAAGTTCCATGACCGACCACTTAACAGAAGGGAGAGACATTTTATTATCCGCCGACTCACCCCAAAAGAAACGCCTTTGCAATTTAATAATCTGAAGAGCAACCGACTTTGGAATTTTAAATATGCTCATATAATAAATCGGCATACTATTTAGAACACTTTTAATTAAAGTTAGACGACCGGCTCTCCCCTGGCTTGAAGTTATAATAATCTTAGACACCTCTAATAAGATTGTATTTTATTAATGATTCAATAATACATAAATGACAATGCCCTCCCCTGGCTTGAAGTTACCCACTCCAACCCAATGCTCCTTACTTTAATGGAATACACTCTATTTAAACGAAAGAACTCGTTTGACACTCAAATCCTAGTTGCTCTCTATGTATTAGCCTTTATACACCAATCCCAATGATGGTTTAGGTCCATATATAGGCCCCCTAAATCATAAGAATAAACCTTAGGACAAATATACAATGCAAATCAGAAAACTCGAATTTTTCCCAGCTCCATAATCTATCCTCAAAAAGAAACTGGAGCGGCATCTACACTATTCTCAACATCATTTCTTCCACCATCCTTTAAGCTCTCCTCTTGAGGTCGTTCTTCATTTCTTTGCACATTTGAATGTACCGCTTCTTCTTACAATAGTAGCATTTCTTGTTACTACAGTCATATCTTCCTTAGGACTTTTGTCTCTTGAGGTAACTCATCTCCTAAGTTTTTTCCCCTAGAACCTTCACTAAACTAGCATTATTCATGGCGCTTCTTCTCTTCCCCTCCATATCTCACCATAAATATATTATTCTCTCTCAATACCGCCAATGCTTGATTAAGAGTAACATACTTCCTTCCAATCAACAATATTTAAACTATATTTCTATAGTTCTTAGAAAGAGAAGCCAAAAGAAATAAAGCTTGCTCCTCATCCGACAACTTCTTATCCCCATTTGACAATAATCAACACACAAGTTGGTTGAATATGTTAATGTGATCTTGCATACTTGTATCATCCTTCTTTATGAATTGATACAACTTCCCTCTCAAACAATGTTTCTTATTAAGAGACTTCCAAGCATAACAGCTTGAAGCTTCCCTAACAATACATTGGGATCGTATCCTTCATGTAATTATGCTTGATTACGAGTGTAATCACAAGCCTAATAGTAATCACTTTCATGTCATAGATACCCCTTCTCAACCTCCAAAGATGTAGGGTTTGTTTTTTAGAACATCATCAATACCTTGTTGAACCAATAAGTCTTTAATAAAACTTTTACACACCTAAAAAAAATTCATTTTTCCATCAAATAATAGAATAGAGACCTTGTTCCCTCACTCACCCTGTTTCTTCACCAAACTCCTTGCTTTCACTCACCAAAATACAAAAAAAAAAAAAAAAAAAAAAAAAAAAAAATCTTCCAAGCTGAGATACCAATTGAAGTGAAAGGGTCAATGAAATCACAATGGTGAAGGACAAGAAGTAAAATCAAGTGAAATATACACAAACTAAGAACAAAAAGATGTTTAATAGGTGTCATAGACACCTCCCCCTCAATTAAGATTGTGTTTCATTAATGATTCAACAATGCAAGGAAGAATTACCGTGTATAATACAACCTTTTGTTGATTTCCCTAAAATAATTCCAACTATTGATTAACTATAAATAATACCAACTTAAGGGTATTTTCCTAGAATAATACCAAGTTTAGTTTAAAAACTAATTTACAAATTTTTAATCACCTATAGTTTGATTTTCAATTCCCGCGTACAGCTCTCCTAAACCTATCATTTTTTGTCAACGTTTCCAATGCTTGATCAAGAGTAAAACATTATCCTAGTGAGCAATGTTTGAACTATATTTTTATGGCTCGTAAACAAAGAAACCAAAAGACGTAAAGCTTGCTCCTCTTTTGACAACTTCTAATCCGCATTCAACTATCTATACCCTAGCTAGTTGAATTTGTTGATGTGATCTTGCTTGTATCATTCTCATACATGAGTTGATACAACTCTAATTTTCGGCAAAGTTGGTTGGCAAGTGACTTCGGAGCATACACCGTTTGAAGTTTCTCCAACAACATACTAGGATCCGTCTCGTTTAAATAGTTATTCGTGATTTCGGGTGCAATGGCAAGCCTAATAGTGCTCACCACCTACATCGCCACGAATACCCAATTCTCAACCTCCAAAAATGTAGGCTTTGCTTTCTCAACATCACCATCAATACGTTGTTGAACCCACAACTCTTCAACGGATTTTTTCCACACCGAATAGTTCATCTTTCCATGATAACATGGAACCTTGTTCCTTACTCATCCTTTTTCTTCACCGAACTTTTTTTTACACACCAAAATACCAAAGAAAGACACTAAGCTCCGGTACTAGTTGAAGTAAAAGCCTTAAGGATCTCATAGTGGTGAAGATTAAGAAGTTATATCAAGAGAAAAACAGTGCTAATGGACAAAGAAAACACAAAGCAAGAATACAAAGATGTTTAATAGGTGTCTTATACACCTCCTCAAATAACAACAATACATAAATTACACAACCCTCCCTTAACTTGAACTTACACACTCAAGCCCATAGCTCCCACCTTTAATGGATCACATTCAAATACAAAGAATGAACTCTTAGGGTACTCAAAGCCGAGTTGCTCTCTAAGTATTAACATCCACACATCAATTCCAATTATTATATAAGTCCATATATAGGCTCCTAAATTAGAGGAATAAACCCTATGAAAAATAGACACTTTCCCCCAAGTATCGTGCAAATTAATTAACCTAGGTTTCTCACCTCATGTGTCACCAAAACAACCTTGCAAGTTGCATACACCTTGCACCTTCACCCTCTCTGTATTAGGTAAAGTCACAAGGTCTCTATCACACACACTAAGCTTAGTGAACTTCTCTTTCTCACAACAAATGTGGAATCAACAACCGAAGTCAATCACTCATTCCATCCCATAAGACATTCCTCCATTCGCAAGAAGTGTTCTATAATCTTCCTCAACAAAACCTATAGCGGCATCTCTGTCATTCTCAATATCATTTCTTTCACCATCCTTAAGCTCCTCATTCTCTTGAGGTCTTCCTTTTTTAATTGGCACATCATTTGAATGTGTTCATTCTTCTTACAATAGTAACACTTCTTTTTACTATAGTCATTTCTCCCTTTGGATTTCCCTCTCCCTTGGTAATCGTCTCTTTTAACTCTCCCTAACTCACCAACCTAGCCTTCCCCATCACTCTTCTTCTCTTCTCCTTCACATCTTACCTTGAACCTATCATACTCTTTCAACGCTACCAATGATTGATCAAGAGTACTAGACTCCCTCCCATTGAGAAATCTTTGAACTATGCTTTTATAGCGCTTTGGAAGAGAAGTCACACAAAGTAAAGCTTGTTGGTAAGAAACTTCAAAGCATATAACACTTGAAGTATAAAGCGCTTGAAGATTCTCCAACAACACACCGAGATCCGTGTTATACTTGATTTTGGGTGCAATGAAAATTTTAATGGTGCTCACCGATTTCATGAATACCTATTTTTCAACCTCAAAAGATGTAGGCTTTGTTTCCTCAAAACCATGATCAGTTGCTTCTTTAACCAACAAGTCCTCAGTCAAATGTTTCCACACCGAAAAGTTCATCTTTTTATCAAACAAAAGAATATAGAACCTTGTTCCTTACTCATCTTGTTTCTTCACCAAACTCTTTGCTTTCACTCACGCAAATATCCAAAAAACACACCAAGCTCTTATACTAATTGAAGCGAAGGGTTGAAAGACCTCACAATGGTGAAGAACAAGAAGTAAAATCAAGAGGAAAACAATCAATGAATCAACGGACAAAGCAAACACAAAGATGTTTAACAGATGTCTTAGACATCTCCCCTCAAATACGATTTTATTTAATCGTTGATTGAACAACATATCAATGACACTACCCCCCACCCCTAGTTTGAACTCACACATCCAAGCCCAAGGTATCCAACTTTTAATAAAAACACACTCTAATAAAAAGAAACAAATCTTTTGGCACTCAAATCCTAGTTGCTCTCTATGTATTAGCCTCCACACACCAATACCAATGATGACTTAGGTCCATATATAAGTCCCTAAATCAGAGAAATAAACCTTATAACAAATAGGCAATTTGACCAAAGTATCATGCAAATCAGAAAACTCGAATTTGCCACGGTTTCAAGATGCTCATTCTATTTGCCATTACTGTTCTGTTCCAGCTTGTGCCTCGTTCAAGCCGCCTTCAAACCCCCTCATGCCTTGTTCAAGGCATACAATTGTACGTCTTCTGCGTCTTCTTGCTTGTTTCAAGGCACCCTTTATTCACCTCTTTGATCACTTCATGTGGTGAACCAAACCTTAACTCCCATACTTTCTTGCACACTCAATTTCCTCCTCCAATGTCAAGCCATGGAATGACTAATGAGCAATAAGAGTTGGCACTTTACACTTGCCCTAAGTCCTAACAAATTTAAATGATAATCTACCTATGTTCTAGTCCTTTACTTGTCTATTGTCGTATTTACAAATTATTTGCAAATGATAGCCTTAGTTTAGGAATTTTACAAATTATTGTCTTTTTCTTTTTTTTTTTTTGGGAATTATAGCCAACAGAGTATCATTGCCCAAATCACCTCTATGTAAGTGGTTGGAATTCTGTCATTTGGTAGTTGTTATTCGAAAAAAATATTGTAATTCGCAAAAGACCTAAACTTTTATGCCAGTAATATGCAAATTATTCATTCATTATATATCAAATTTTTATCTCGTTTTTCCTCCTATAATCCTTGTCATTTTCTCCCAATGGCTTCCTATTTTAAGTTTGCAAAGTTTAAACCATCGACGTTTGCAACTGCTGCACTTTTCAATTTTCTTTGCACATGGTCAAATCATTGACATGATTTTCTCTCATTTTGTCTTCATTATGTGCACTTTAGAATCCTTTCTCATACCTTCATTTTAAATTATATTCTTTTAAGGTATGTCTACGCATCCATCTTACATTACGCATTTCATCTACTCTTATCTTTAACAATAATCTCCTCTTCTGACATCTTTACTTTGGCTCAAACGAAAATTCAACAAAAGTTCCCTATCCTTGGTGGAATGCTTGGGGTCAAAGTTTTTAAAATGTGCTGCACATAAACATATACAAGACTTTCTTTTTAAAATTTGGTAGCCCATATTTTCATTTAAGTGACACGAATAATTAAGGACGCTAAACCTCTATGACGGCCACAACTTATTTTGTGTCGTCCATATGCTTTCTTGCGACTTTTCATTGTTACTCAAACTCTGCAAATTCTGACGCTCAATATCGTTTTTCTTGTAGTGGTTGTCAAAAAATATATTAACTCATTCTCAATGATATGTGATGTTAACAGGGTAGGTTGGAGCCTGTAGAAGCCTATTTGAAAAAAAACAAAAGAGGTTTGGGAGCAGAAAAGACGAAGAAGAAGACCTTGCAATCACCTACAACAATTATCTCTGCTGCAGAGAAAAGTGTAAGTTTGCGCTGCATATTTTAGACTTCTCAATCAATGATGGGGTTATCGTTAAACTTGCAAAAATTTAGGGGTTGATTCAGATTGTTTCCATAATGGAGATGGTTTTTATTGCTCATTTTTTTGAAGAAATTCTAATAAAAATTTCTATACTGCTAATGTTGGGGCTATTTAATTTGTCTCAGGAGAAGAAAACGAAAAAGGAAAAAGCACTCTCAAAAAGAATGAGAAAAATGCTTGAACAGGAAAAGCGGCTGCAAGAGAATGAATTTCGACAAGCATTCTTCAGAGAGTTTTGGCCGGATAATGTTTGACATCGACACTATTTAGCATTTTTGCTACTCATTCGTTTTATTTTTGGGCGTCAAAAATAGCTGCATGGAAACTGGAAAGTGAACATCAAGTTTATGGAGTTGGAATTGTAGAAAGAAATACTCATTGTATATAGCGAAGTGTTGGGAGTCTTGTTTTCAAATATTTTTTTTAATCTTTTGTAGAAAAATGGGTTACTCTTCTGTATTAACTCTAGGTTGTGACTTGTGACAGTTGGATTTGGTACAATATTGCTAATCTCACATCTTGCTGACTCTGTTTTTCAACTTTTCTTTTGTCCTATCTTTGAACCCCTTTTGAACCTTATACTTTAATACATATTGTCTCACTATTTTAGTAGTACTTAGTGATTATAAACTGTGAATTCCAATTAATTTGCAAGAAAAACTACTAGTAAGAACTGGTTTGCATTGCTTGATATAGGAATTACATTTTTTTTTATTGGAAATTATATACAATGGGAAACAAATTTATGGGAAATTCCTCGTGTAATTAGATTTTCCCGTGGTAGATAAAGTTTTTCTAAAATCTGCATGGTAATTCTGAAGTTTACCATAACAAATCCCCGTCACCTTTTCTAGTAAAAAATGTTAGGCTCCGTTAAGTACTGTTGCAAATGTGTTCATTTGCTGTAGACTTCAATCACTAAACCCTTTAAATTAAGGGCTTTCATTTTACAACTCAAACTAACATCTTTTTCCCCAAATCAAAATCCCTGTTTTTTTTTTTTCCCATTTTCTCTTTTCATCTTCAAATACTAATCCAATTTAGTTCTGAAAATGCATTATTCAATGGGTTCATCTTCAAATTCTTTTGGAAGCAACAATAAAGTGGTGTGGATAAGAGTTGGTTTTCAGATATTAGAGTTGGTGGAGAGTGCAACATTTATGGAGATTACACCCAAATGCAAATACTGATTGAGATTGCACCTAAGTGCAAAGGGGTGTGCAACATTCATGAAGATTTCACCCAAGTGAAAAAGGGGCTTCAGATAGTAAGATGATTAGAGTTGGGGGAGAGTGCAACATTCCTGAACATTTGCAGCAGTACTTAACGGACCCCAATGTTTTTCACTAAAAAAGTTCACGGGGTTTGTGATGTTAAACTCAGGGTTATCACGCGGATATAAAGAAAACTTTTGTCTACCACATGGAAAACCCAATAAGTTAAGGCTATCACGTGGAATTTCCTAAATTTACACTCCTTTTTTCCCTTATACTAGTTCAACTAGAGGTGTTCAACGGGGCGGGTCGACCCAATGGATCAAGGGTCGGGTCAATTTTAACGGGTCACTAACGGGACGTGTCATTAACGGGTTGGGTTAATATTAGGCTTTACCTATAATAGATCAATAAAGGGTCATAATAGGTTCGGGTCACTACTTTTTCCTCTTCATAAACCATGATCTCATTGAAAAGGAACTCTATTATGTAGGATACCTATTTAAGTTTTGACTCCATCTGTATATCGAAAACTCCCAGCCCACCCATCTGTTTTAGTACTGCATTACAATATCATCTAATATCAAGGTATGGGACAAGGATCACTGTGTTATACCTTAATTCACTAAATGTTTTATGAATTATGGCTATGGGTACAAATTGTAATCATACTTAGAATGAAGCATGTTCATTGTTGATGTTATACTTTTTTTAATGAAGTATAAATTACATTATAAGTACTATAAGCTTATTGTAACAGAGCTTTCAATGAGTTGTGTCTTGTGAATCATTAAAAACAGTAAGTCGAAAAAACAGTGGTTCATTAAAAAAAAGTTGCTTACTTCGTTATTAAAAAACAATAAGTCAAAAAATAGTAAGATCAAAAGATTATATAAAATTTTAATGGGTCGGGTCGGGTCAAAAGGGCTTTAACCCGGCCTGACCCACTAAAAATTCACAGTGACGTGGCCCGGCTCGTTAAGACTTTGACCCGACCCGTTGTACACCTCTAGTGCCAACTATAAAATTCATTTTATAACGATAAAGTGAGTTTATTTTTATTTATAGTGATTTTTGTTAATCCATTCATTTGAGAATCAGTCTAATTTAAATTAATATTCATTGATTAGTGGTAAGTTTGATTATACCCTTTTAAACCTATTTCTCATGAATATCAAGTATGTTACTTGATTGTTGATTAATTCTTAATTTAGTTTACATTGAAATTCTGTGATGAAAAGTGAAAACTGTGACTTTTTTTTTTATAAAATTCAATTTAAATGAATCATCATTGATTAGTAAGAAATAATAACTTATAACTTAATAAAAAAAACATTTACACAATAACCAACTAATGAACACACTATGACTAATTCTAGAGTCATGAACACTTGCATAGTTGCATAGTTGCATAGTTGCATCCATTGAACATGAAAACAAAACACTAGACAACCTCTAAGCTGAATACATATAAGATACTCATACCAAAATAAATAACCTCTGGATAAGCAAAAGGGAACTACAACTTTAGTAACATCTTCGCAGCCAAAATCTCTGGATGCGCAAGGAAGAAATTCAAGGCAAGTAATTGGCAAAAGTAATCAAGTTGCTTTTTAAAATGAGACATAAACAAAGACTTCACTGCTGTGTTACAATGATTCTCCCAACGTTGCATAAGGGGTGGTAATGGGAGATTTCGGGTCCTCAACTGCAATGGTATCAAGTGAGCATCCCATATTGAAGCCAAATTAATATACTCGGTAGGAGGTTGATCAACCGTCCTACTCTCCAGAGGCAAGATCGTTTTTAGCATTTCTTTTGTCCAATATGTGCAAATTTTTTGATATTTCGTTGCAACTACCAAGCCTAAACGTGTAATATCATACCAATGCTTCATAGGAGCAGGAGATTCATACCAATCCACTATATCCCGTGCCTTCTTAAGCTCCTCCTCACCACCAAGAGCTCTTTTATACAACTCTTCGTGGGTAGTTAGTTCCTCTTTCAAGTCTTGCCTCACATTTAACCACTTTTCCTCATCACAATACTCAAATACAGCAATAGCTCTAAAACCACAATTTCCGTCACCCTTCACCATACTATACCTTTCAATGAATGGCACAACGCATGATACTAGATCTTCGTGAAAAGATGAGAAAAACTCATTTCCATCAAACTTTTTCCCTGTGGCACATTAGAGATGTTACCATTTTTTATTAGAATTATGAAACTATCTATAAACTGATTCTTGAATCTACTGCTAAGTGCTATCACATACAACTAAAAATTACTCCCTGATCCCTAAATCAAAGCACCAAAAAACGAAAACAGCTCTCATATATATTGGTTTTAGTGCTTACATTTAGGAACAAAAGGAGTACGTATATAAGGGGGTTTTGGCAACGAGTTGTTGGTCGTTGACTTTTTCAGTTGGCTTGTTTGACCTATAGAAAGTTTCGTTTGTTTTTGTTGCTTGTTAAGGTAGCTGAAAAAACCAAATGTTTATGGAGATATTTCGTGAAATTGAGCATTAAATGATGGTAGTTTATTAGAAAAAAAAAGTGGACCAACAAGCCAAATGCTAAGCACAACAGCCGCTGTTTGATCAACCAAAGGTCAAAAACCAAAAGCCAAAAGTCAACCAAAAACCCAACAAAAAAGCTAATAATTAAACACCCCTAAGAAACAAGAAACAAAAAGATCATTAAAAGTGTGAAGTGTAGTGGCATATATAGTGACATAATAAGGTTCAATATGTACTGAAAAACTCACATCCATCTTTTTCCTCAAGTGTATCATCATTGCCTTCATAAGTTAAGTCCACATGCTTGTAGTATATTTCACTTGTATCATCAATGATGAACTCTTGCAAATTCTTTGGCAAACTTTCTTGTTTGAAACACCTAGGGAGAATTAAGTGTTGCAGCTTAGGAAGCTTCATGATGCTATCTGGGAGGGACTTTATTTTCGTACCACTAATATTGAGAGTATCCAATTCCATCAGCTCACCCAAATCTGGCGGCAATTGTCTGAGACTAAAACAGTCTATGAGTTGCAACATTTTTAGCTTGTGTTGTCTTGCTATGCTAGGAAATGACTCCATGTAATAGCTTGTAATTGAGAGTGTCTCTAAGTTAACCAACTGAGTCAAACATTTTTCGAGGTGCCTACATGTATGTTCTTTATGAAAGATCTCAAGATGGAGTAAGCTGAAAGGCAGGGTCGTGATGATCCTGTCAAGCTTTAGTCTAACAATGTTCAAATTTGTTGGCAACGAATTGAGGGAATTACATTCAAAAATTTCCAAAGTGATCAAGTTGGATAGTTGTGCTATGTTATCAGGGAGCGAGCTAATACTGATGCCATTTAGCACAAGATGTCTAAGACCGATGGGGTAATCCATGTTTGTCGGCAAGACTGTATGAATCAAATCCAAAGTTTCCAAGTTGTATAGCTTAGCCAAGTTACCTGAATGAAATTCAAGGCCACAATCTTCAATAGAGAGATTCCTAAGCCCTGTGATTGTCAAGGGAAGCTTATTGTCATCTCTACACGGAGAAATATACAGTTGTGTGATGTTGAACAATTCCCCTGAGGGTTCTGACTTGTCACGAGATTTATAGTTATCGCAGATCCACTGCCCTAGATCTTGTTGCAACGGGATGTAACCAGGGGGAGATATGATGGATGGATCCCGAGCTGCTTCCATTGGCATATCCCGAAACAATGAGAAGCAGAAAGGTGCCAGAAAAGATAGAAATTAAATTAGAAATAAATGAAGACAACACTCAAGTTTTCAATATAAAGTCATAGTTTCAAATTTTCCCAAGTAACTTTTATAAACACACTTCAGTTTAACAAAAAGTTTGAAGGAAGTAGAAAGTATACTTGCCTGACACAACTGGTAAGTTCAACCCTTGCTTGATTTCTTGCCAAGTTTTGCGACTTTGCCTCTCTAGCACAGATATAAGGACGGAATCATTGAGATGAAAAGGCAATAGTTCCAGTCTAAATTGCTCAGGTAGCAATAGGAATCTTAATTTCTTTAGATCAGCGATGGTCCAAGGAATGTAATTGATTTGCGTCCATCTAATATCAAGCAAGATTAGCTCATCTAGCCCATCCAAATTTACTGGGAATTCAACACATTCTGTGGTTAACAATGATTCTAAAGAAAGGGACTGAAGGTTGACAAATTGATTTGAAATAGCGGTCAATTTTGGAATCTCAGCTTCAACCTCATTGTCATTACACTCAATGCTAAGGTGATGAAGGTACACCGAATTCTTCAAGTTCTCAAACGAAGCTCCTAAGAGAAATTCAACTGAGACATGTAAGTGGCGTAGGTTGATTAAATCGCTAGGAATAAAGTTGATACTAGAATAGATAAGCTTGAGGTGAGTGACTTTCAAATAATCAGGCAATTCAGTGAGGGAAGCGCAGCCTTTGATAGATAATTTTTTCAAATTGAGTAGGTTGGCCATGGAATAGGGAAGGGACTGTAACCTTTCACAATACTTGAGGGAGATACGGGTAAGTGTCATCAATAGTGACAAACTTGATGGCAATTCTGTAAGGAACTCACATTCAAAGAGAGATAGAGAAGTCAAGTGGAAAAGAAAAGTTAAACTCTTAGGGAAGGATGTGATCTGGCAATCTCGAAGCTTGAGACAGGTAAGAGTAGAAGTAAGCATTAAAACCTCAAAATTATCAGGCAAGTTTATACAATATTCAAGGATCAACTTTTGCAGCTTCTTGAGGGCTTCCATGGATTTAGGCAAGCACTTGAGGAATTCAGCGCCATTAATAGTGAGTTGAGTGAGTTCACTCAGATTCCCAATGGATTCCCCAATCTGAAGCTCCTCGTCATCTTTTATGCCCTCATAATCCAAGTGTAAGAATTTAACCAAGAGATGAGAAGCAGAGGTGTTTTTTTCAATCCATGGACCAGGATTCCCCTTTAAATGTAGGGAACCAACATTAGGAGATAAAGACACCATTGACATCATATTTCCATTATCACCCATAATTCTCTCTCCTTTGATCAAATACCTAATTTTTCGTTTATTTAGCTCCTAAATCTCAACCTCTAACGAATAACCAAACTCAAAGCTGATTGGATCTTTCTTGTCTTGTTTGTGACCATTGCAAAGACCTCTCCCTAAATAACAAGGATAGACAAATTGTGAAAATTATTAAACCATTGGCAACAAGGGAAAGTTTCAAAATTAAAAGAATCATCATCATCATCATATCCAGTATACAGCTACTGAGACCAGTGCTAAATTCGAAAAATTAAACCTAAAATTTCATTCAGGCCCTAAATAAATTGAATCAAAAAATTTATTGAATCAAATTTTCTCCGCCTCTAACTGTTAGTGTGACAAAAAAAATCAAAACGGAGGAATTATATATACTAAAAAAAAATGAAAACAGTGAATAATATGAGTATGAGAGATGAGAAAAAGGAAAATACCAGTAAGAATGTAAATGGTGCGGTAGAACGAGAAAGATGAAATGAGGAAGACGACGTACATTACAATTTACAATGCCATAACGCCTATAAGGGGCAAACCCTACTCCTTACGCTCACAAGAGAGTAGTGTACAGTAAAGTTGGAAAACATGGAGTTTTGGTATTTTGGAATTCGTTTCTAAACTCTGCAGTTTTTTTTTTTTGAAGAATAAACTCTGCAGTTTTGAGTTAGTTTTAAGATTTAAATTTTCTAATTATATTATATTTATATAGTACTTCCTCCTATTCATCTTAAATGTTTCATTTAATTTTTTCACACTTGTCGAGATAATATTTTAATATTTAATATCTCAAATTATTCTTAATTAAAAATTATAAAAGTTTAATATTAATAATTCTTGTATTGAGACGAATCAAACAAGATCCCACATAACTATTTTTAACTTATAGATTAAGAGTAAAGTACAAATTAAATGTGATGAGTGAATAGTTTCAAAAAACTAAATGGGACATTTAGGCTGAATAGGAGGTAGTATTAGCTAAATTTTTTTTTCAATGTTGATTGACAAAATTTATTTGAATAGTTATTGAATTTTGTATTTAATTTGTAATTTATAAGGTTGTAAATAATACGGTTTTTGCACATCGTGAGAAATAAGAAGACTATGGGAGTAGCTAGATCAACCCACTGGGTTGCCTACCCGCATGAGGTGGCAGCCTAAGTGGCATCTAGTGTCAGCATAGATGGCAATAATAATAGAAATCTAATTTTGGTATTATCCATGTAAAGAGCATTAAATACATAGTTGGAGAATACTTGGAAATTGGTTCCTGTTAATGTGGGAATTGTACTTGAGAAAAGGAAAGGTTTTTCTTTCTAACAAAAATTCAAAAGAACAATTATTAGTTGGAGAATACCATTCGTTTGTTTATTTTTTGAGATAGATTTCTTTTTTAATATTTTTTTCTTTTTTTTTATTTCATTTTACTTTACCTTCTTTAACCTTTAAAAATATTTTTTATTTTTTAATTACCCATTTATTTCAATAAAAAATGATATAATATTAGGAATAATAATAAGAAAGATTTAAACTGTAAAAGTTTGATAATAATAATAATAATAATAATAATAATAATAATAATAATAATAATAATAATAATAATAATAATAATAATAATAGATTTCAAAAAAAATAATAATAATAAAAATTAATAATAATAATAGTAATTTGATAAAGTGAAGAACTAAAAACCAAGAAGTATAATTTGTTAAAAAACTAATAATAAAGATGTAGTCGATGTAGGTAGTTTGTGTAGGTAGTCGATGTAGGTTATGTGCAATTTGAGTTTGGTTAACCACATTGTCGGGTTAATCTCGGGTGTTGATTATGGGTCCTTTCGGGTGGGATTATACCGATTACCTATTGGGTTAAAGACGAGTTCGCATTGTAATAGGTCGAGTGCAAATCGAGTTCGGTTAACCACATTGTCGGGTTAATCTCGGGTTGTGCTCGAGTCGGGTTAAAGACTAAAATCTTATTTTAAGCACAATGATATGTAATTTGTGATCGAAATCTACTATGTCACAAATACTTGTACAAATATAATCCTCGTAACTTTTCTAATGATCGAATTGTGGAATTAATATTTTTTTTCAATTCAAATTACATAATTTAACTAATCGACAAGATTATCATTATATATCAAGTATTTCCTCTCAAGGGAGTACAGGTATGAATTGTTCGTCACATTTCCTCACCCAAACCCTGCTTTCGAGCGGAATATTGGGTTGTTGATGATGATCATCATTATATATCAAGTATATAATTATAAATACTTAACATTTGTAGTAATTGGTAAAGATTTTCGTTATAAATATAAATACTTTATCTATCCTTAACATTTTTCACTTGCATTTTTTTTCTAATTATTAACATGAATTTTAATGTTTTCTCAATCGAAATTACTTGATAAAATATCTAACTTCCTTAAAAAAGGTATAGTTTGTTAAAGTAATAAAAATAATAGCAAAGTTGTGGTCGGTGTAGGTAGTATCGGTGTAGCGCATGATGAAAACTAATAAGTATTATTTGCTAAAGTAAAAACCAAAAAACCAAGTATAATTTGTTAAATTAAAATATAAAATAAGTATAATATGCTAAAAAAACTAATAATAAAGTTGTAGTCCGTATAAGTAGTCAGTGTAGGTAGTTGGTGTAGGGCGTGGTAAAAACTATTAAGTATAATTTGCAAAAGCAAATTAAAAACTAAAAACTAATGAAACCGCTAAAGTAAAATGCATGTACAATTAGTATAATTTTTTTAAAGCATAAAACGGTTGTCCATGCTTTGCAACGGAAGAGCAATCGTGCTTTCCATAATAGAGTGCTCGTGGACAATGTATTAGAGTCTATATCGGGTCCCCTCAATATATCTTTTAGCTTTTGCTAGAGGGAAGCTAATTGTGTGGCCCATCGTTTAGCCAAATGGGTCGTTCGACTGTTTGTTCAAATGTTTGGCTCAATTCGGGCCCCTCGTGGTTTGATGACTTTGTACTTTTCGATTTAAGCAAGTATAATATCTTTTGCTTTGATTTCAAAAAAAAAGTATCGGTGTAGGGCGTGGTAAAAATTATTAAGTATAATTTGGTAAAGTAAAAAACTAAAAATTAATAAATATAATTTGTTTAAGTAAAAACTAAAGGCTAAAAAAACTACTAATAAGTATGCTTTTCATTGTAATTTTTACATTTATTAATGTCAATTTTAATATTTTTGTTAATTTAAATTTATGATAAATTAATTATCTGACAATATTATATATTAATAAACAAGTTGTACATGGCCTAAAATTACAAAGTTTCTTTCAAATTTTAGAATTGTAAATAAAAAAAATTTAAATGAAACAATAAAAAGTAAAATCATACATCCCATCCCATTGACCCATTTTCTTTCCATTTTCCGTTTCCGTTCCCGACTTCCCCTTCCTTGTAAGAATTAAAATTCACTTTCACCACCATTGATATTTGATATAATCATGAATTTAATATTTTCTCAATTTAACTATATGTTAAATTAAATATGAGACAACTTTATATATCAGGAGTAAGAAACAAGTGTTTTTGAAAAATCACAAATTCTTGATTAGAGTTGTATTTTAATTTTAATTAATTTTTCTGGGTTGAGTTTTAATTTCTTAAGTGTATACGATTTGATTTATGGATGGATAACAGACTAAAATGGTGATGGTTAAGGTGAAGATGGTGGTGATGTTTGGGGGGAGAGGAGACAATTTACAGATGGTAGTGAATTTTGGGTTTATTTCAATTTCATATTTTTCATTATTGTTTTATTAATTCTGGTTTTATTGAGTGATTGTTAAAGTGAGAAGTTATGGTGAAAATGGTGGTGAGAATGGTGAAATAAAAATAAAATTAAAGAGATAGTAACAAAAATAATGATAATGTGTCCTAGAGAATTTAAATCATTACTTCTTTCCAATTAACCCAATTATTAATTAACTTTAAAAAAATTAACCCACTTAATTACCATAAATAAATACTTTTCAATTCATATTCCACATCATTATGACATGTCATATAAGTATTCTCCCACATCCACACCATGTCACCCGGGTAGTCTAGTGTCTACCCACCGGGTATACAAAGTTTTCTCCGAAGACTATTATTGTTCGGCTAATGGTAATAAATAGAGGTGTTCAATGGGGCGGGTCGACCCAACGGGTCAAGGGTCGGGTCACATTTTAACGGGTCATTAGCGGGTCGGGTCAATAATGGGACGAGTCATTAACGGGCCTTGGTGTAAAGGGCCGGGCCGGATAATTAAAAGTATTAATTGCGGAAAATAATTTACCACTTTTTAAAAATTTTTTTAATGATATTACTCTATACATAAGTGGGTCGACCCAACGGGCCATAAAGTATAATTAAAAAACCTATTCTATGAAGTTTTTAAAAAAGGGTCAAAGTGGGTCGAATGTAAATGGGCTTGACCCGCCCCGACCCGTTTATCATTTGGCATGACCCGCCCCCCCCACCCCCCCCCCCCCCCGACCCGCCCCGACCCCGCCCGTTGAACACCTCTAGTAATAAATAACCAAATTGATGTGTTAATGATGTTACCTGGTGAAACATTCTTATTTTGGACGAATAAGATTGCAAAAGTCGAATTTCAAGTGCAAGTTTAGATTTTTTTTACAAGTGCTCTCTTAAGAGACCGTCTTTTGTAAAGATGACTTTTAAAAGTCGAGCCCAAATCTATATTTAGAGTTGTAACAATATATATATATTTAGAATTAGACTGGACTTTTGAGAGCCATCTTTACAAAAGACGGTCTAAAGTAAGAATTTGTGTTTTGAATAACATTCGTTTAATATCCGTATATGGTCTCAAATCTAGGGATGACAATTCAATCCAAATCCAATCCAATCGGAGTCGATCTGAGGAAAATTATTCAATTTAAGTCCAAGAAACAAGTTATCCACCTTCGAATCCTGCTTCACAATTCAAGACCAAGTTGGAGCCGGACCGAAATTGGACTTTATAAAAAATCTAACACCCTGACCCGACTCCGAAGGAAATCCAACTTTTATCCAATATTTATTTCCTTTAAAACTCAAATACGTACTAATTGAAGCACCTTAAGTCCTTCTAAAACTCTCTCATAAATAGTCCCTCTTGTACAAATAATAAAATATAATATATAAGTTCTAATTAGATTTACTTGATATCATAATAAATACTACCTCCGTTAATTGTTTTGTGCAACCGCAGTACAAATTGCGGTTGCCAATGCAATTTTTCATAAAGCAAAATTAGAGAAAGTGGGGTAATGTAATTAAAGGTAATATAGGAGAGAGAAATAATGGAAGTAGGGATAGGTAAGTAAGAGAAAGAAAGAGAGAGGAAGTAGGGATAGGTAATTTAGGAAAAAGGAGAGAGAAAATGATGGGATAGGTGATTAAAGGAGAGAGAAAATGATGGGATAGGTAATTAGATTGGTTATTTTTTACTAAAAAAGGAAAGAAAAAAGAAAGTTGCAAATAACCTTGAGCGGACAAAAATGACAAAAGTTGCAGATAACATTTAACAGAGGTAGTATTAAACAATCAAAATATGATAAATTAGATTAAGAGGAATAAATACGACAAATCAAAATAGGAGAAAGATTTGAAGTTTCAATGAAAACAGAATATATTAATGCTTTATGAGATTTATCACTTGACTTGAGCAAGTAAAAAACCATGTATGTTGCTAGCTTGCTTGAATTCAACTTCTTTACTTGAGACAAGGCTTCAACATGTAAAGCCAAACTACCGTGAAGTTGTATTATATGGTTGAAATGACCGGTGAAACGTGAAAGGAATTGATATTGGTTTCGTCTTTAGAACTTCAGAAGGGTTGTTGGCATTCAGGCACAGTTGTACAAAAGAGTAAGATTACAGAAGATCTGTAAAACTCTAGGAATGGCAGATAGATCAGAATTTCATAAAAAAGTTCCGAATCATGAACATCTCAACATGGCTTTGACTGGAAAAGAAACCTTCTCCTATAAGATAGCAAAGATTCTCAATGCAAATGCACAAGTATAAGAAAAACATTTTGTATCTTATATTAAATTATACGCTTGAAGCAATAGCCAATAGCTAATTAGTTATTTGGAGTGAACTACACGCGTTTAATTGAAATAAAGTATATGACAATTGTAATTTGTACACATTCCAATATTAAGTGCATGGTGTCGAAATGCGGCCGTTCCAACTCGTCACAGCCGAGTTAGAACGAAAATTTGTTCCAGCGTTTTGAAAACTCGTGATTTTGAACGGAGTGTAGAAAAACGCCGCATCAACTCGGGAATCGGACGATTTGACCGCAATATGGCGGCCGTTATCCGTTTTCATTTGCAAAACATTAATTTTTCAAGCAAGATTTGAAGAGTTGATCTTCCTAGATCACTATTTAAAAGAGGTTTAGTAAAAACAAGAAAAAACTTACTTTGAAACCCAATCACGATGAAATTACCTTGATCTAGTGTTGAAAAGAGATGAACTTAGGTAGTAGTTACTAGTTAGAAGTTAGAATGTAGAAGACGAAGAACGATAGTATTTGAAAATGGAAATCCACATGCATTTTTTTTATTTATTGTTTCCAGAAAATAAAATAATAGGAGTAGTACTCAAGTCTCTAGTGACATAGGAAACTGTGTAGCCATATTGGGAGAAAAATTGAAAAAACTGAGACTTTTACCAAACTTAAGTAAAAACATAAGACTCCTTCTAAACTTTATCCCAAAATAAGCGTCTTTATCTCCAAAGCTAGGCTTGGTACAAAGACGCTGTTATAAACAGCGAGTTATGAAAAATGGGAAGAATGAAACTCAATTACAAGTAAAGTAACCTCGCTGTTACTAACAGCGTTTTTACCAAATCCCGCTTTCCATAAACTCTCTCTTAGTAACAGCGAGTTGACCTTTGACCTTTGACTTGTTGACTTTTTCAATTGGAAAAGCTAACCATTGTCCATTCATAGCGTATAGTAAAATCTGACAATTTCACAACTCGCTGTTAGTAACAGCGAGTTTACTATTGACCAGTCAATGTAATCCTCGTTGTTAGTAACAGCGTGTATAGTAAAATCTGACAATTTCACAACTCGCTGTTAGTAACAGCGACTTTATACTAAACCTAGCTTTGAAGTAAAAGACGCTTATTTGTGGACTAAAGTTTCATCCAATCTTATATTTTGACTTAATTTTCCTAAAGATCTCACTTTTTTCGATTTTTCCCATATTGGGATACACTACTTATTAAAAAATGCTACCTCCGTTCTTATTTACTTGCACCATTTGCTTTTTCACACTTCCCAATGCACAAATTCAATCGTTAATATCTCTAATTATATATATCGAAAAATTATGAAAACTCAAAATTAATAAACTTTGAATCACGACGATTCAAACAAGAGCTCATATGACTATGTTTTAACTTATAGATTACCAACAATATAAAAGTCAATTTGCTTAATGAATAGTACCGAAGTCAACTATGTTGCAAGTAAATAAGAACGGAGGTAGTATTTATTAGAGGATCTGTTTCTGCTAGGAAACGGTCGAATTTGTAAGGGGACTTCAAGAGGTAAGTGTCTTCTGTAATAAGGGTAGGTAGTAGTCCGACCGCCGCGCGTGGTGTTCCTGCAACCACAAAGAAAGCTAACCCGGGGGCCTAGTCCCGGAAGGGCTCTCCGATGCTTAAGTCAGACCAAGGAAAATGCAGTATGTAAGAGTTTTTGGGTAAGATTGCGTGTACCTTTATCGTGTAGATGAATGTTATATATATAGAAATATTATGGAGGTTATTTTAGAGAGGTTGGAAGTTAGTGAGCGGTTACCATCGGTTACTTCAATAAATGGAAGTTACGTGGCGGTTATGATTTGACTAAATAAATTACGGGATAATAATTTGACCCCGTAACATTAGCCCCACGCATATAGAGGAAGAGAGGACGACCAATCAGAGGAGACGATCTTGATCTATATGCGGAAGAAAATATTAGTCATACAGAAAAGAGTCCGACTTATAGAAGTCTTGGACCTGGTAAATGACATAGGTCATTATAGCCCCAAACCTCCAGTTTAGGACAATAAAGGAGTCAGACTCTTAGGAGTCTCGGACTGGATAAATGACATAGGTCATTGTGGCCCTAACCCTTCAGGTTGGGGTGATAGGGAGTCCGACTTATAGAAGTCTCGGACCTGATAAATGACATAGGTCATTGTAGCCCCAAACCTCCAGTTTAGGACAATAAAGGAGTCAGACTCTTAGGAGTCTCGGACTGGATAAATGATATAGGTCATTGTGGCCCCAACCCTTCAGGTTGGGGTGATAGGGAGTCCGACTTATAGAAGTCTCGGACCTGATAAATGACATAGGTCATTGTAGCCCCAACCCTCCTGGTTGGGGTGATAGGGAGTCCGACTTATAGAAGTCTCGGACCTGATAAATGACATAGGTCATTGTGGCCCCAACCCTCCAGGTTGGGGTGATAGGGAGTCCGACTTATAGAAGTCTCGGACTCCTTAAGTACACATAGGTGTACTTGGTCAAAAAGAGGGCCTCAACACTTAGAGGTCCTGAGGGGGGTCCGACTTATGCAAGTCTCGGACTCCTTAAGTACACATAGGTGTACTTGGTCAAAAAGAGGGCCTCAACACTTAGAGGTCCTGAGGGGGGTCCGACTTATAGAAGTCTTGGACTCCTTAAGTACACATAGGTGTACTTGGTCAAAAAGAGGGCCTCAACACTTAGAGGTCCTGAGGGGGGTCCGACTTATAGAAGTCTTGGACTCCTTAAGTACACATAGGTGTACTTGGTCAAAAAGAGGGCCTCAACACATAGAGGTCCTGAGGGGGGGTCCAACTTATAGAAGTCTTGGACTCCTTAAGTACACATAGGTGTACTTGGTCAAAAAGAGGGCCTCAACACTTAGAGGTCATGAGGGGGTTCGACTTATAGAAGTCTTGGACTCCTTAAGTACACATAGGTGTACTTGGTCAAAAAGAGGGCCTCAACACTTAGAGGTCCTGAGGGGGGTCCGACTTATGCAAGTCTCGGACCTGGTAAATGACTATGGATTGGACATAGGTCCGCATTGATGAATATGGATTGGACATAGGTCCGCATAATGAATATGGATCGGACATAGGTCCGCTTAATTAATAAGTGATCGAGTTATCAAGTTACATGATACTCGCTATGATTACATTGACAAATAACGCCCAATATCACTCGTTTTGGGGCTAAATAAAAGTCCGAGCTATCAAGCTAGGTGACACCCGCAAGGATCCTACTTTCAAACAAGGTGAAAGTTTGATAATAAAGATAAATACATAGAAAATATCGCCCAAAACCAATCATTTTGGAACTTCAAATATGACTTTCAAACTAAGTGAAAGCTTATATGATTCCATAACATGACAAATAAAGTCAATGTTTCGGGACTTCAATAATAATTATGACTTTCATTCTAGGTGAAAGCTCTGATGACTTCATATTACGAATAATAACGTCCACGTTTTAGGACTTGATTAATAATATGGCTTTCATACTAGGTGAAAGCTCAGATGACTTTATACACTCGTCGTCGAAAACCACATATAAGTAAGATCCAATATAATAATAATGGTGAAGTATTGAATTCCAACGTAGAAATAATATAATATTTCTCCATATAACTATTGCAGCTACCAATAATTACAAGCGTCTTGATCTAATATACTCTTGTAATTGATGTTTTGACGAATAGAAGGAAAGAACGACCGAATGATCATTGACATTGATTCGCTTTTTTCCATATAAGATCACTCAGAAAAATTGTGCAATGAACACCATCAATGTACCAAGCAACCAATATCAAAAATCAGAAAGCCAAAGATAGTTGAAAACGAATTCTTTTTACTCTGAATATGTTATTCCTCATGAACAAGAGGAGGCTAAGGATTCAACAGTAGTAAATGTAAAGAATTCAAAAACCATCCTAATATAAAAGAGAAAGTAAATTTTCCAATGTCTAGACCTTTCATACTTGATAAAGTCAAAAATTTTAGGATCAACTTCCTCCATAGAGTATAATTAACTGCTTTGGCCACGTGAGAGAAACTTGCTTCTCATTTTCAACAATAGCTTCATATGATAAGAAGTAAGGAGAAGTGATATTGAAGTGTGTGTTCATGAAAGCAGTAGAAATCATATGTGTAGTAATAATAATTGGAATAATCACAACAATATCACCATCTGGAGTTTGCTCAAAATGATTTAGCTATGAACTCAAACCGCGCCATTAAGGTCAGTTCCCCAAATCCTTCCTTTTCAAATACTACATAAATACCTCCTTAATTGTGGGCTGCAATTGAAAACCCGATCGAAGAGGAGTATATAACCCAATAAAACTTTCATAGTTTAATACCAACAAGAAACAAGATGTTTCTTTTCATTTGATATTTCGCCACTTTGAAATGCATAAAATAACATAAGCAGCAAAACCAATACAAGATCATGGTAATAAAGATCAAAGATACCACAGCAACAACGGCGTGCATTCGAGACCCGAGCATAATTAAATAAGTAGGTAAATGTATTTGAGATCCGAACCCAGATGTACAACACATGGTTTTCTCTTAAAGGTAGTGGGTTTGAGTAGGAACCAGATGGATGATGACAAGATGTAGCATGAAAGAATCGCAGCAAGAGACGATTAATATATGGAAGTTTCTTGGTACATATAACAATGGATGAAGTTTGGTACTTATCAAGAATGAGGGTAATATTATTTTTTCTTAGTTTTATAATATGGGAAATTCAAATGGATCAGTATGAGAAGAAATAATGTTGGCCTTTGTTGATGCAAATGGGCAGAGATATAGGCGCATATAAGAGGATATGCAGGATTTTATATTTTTTCCAAGTTTGTTGATTTTTCATTTGCGGTCTACTAGTTTTAGGTTTGACTTTGCAAATATATTACATAAAATTGTAGACCATAAATGTCGAAAGAGGAAGACTTAGGTAGATAAAAAGTCTAGCACTGCATGATATCAATGAAGTATTATCAAGGTTTTGATAAAGCTAATTACAAAATGTAAAATATCATGTACCTGGTGTTTCTTGGATATATATGACATGAATTATAAAAACACTTTTATAGTGTCATCAGAAGCAAGCAACAACACATCATCTCAAGGACATGTGGCTTGTAAACTCCCATATATAGCATTGTTGTAATATCTTCAAAAAATGAATAATAATCCTGATTTTTCATTGTCTTCTTTTGTGCTTCACGTGTCCTGTTTCTTAATTTGTTTCAACAATATCCTCGAATTTATTCACGAACTGATGACCCTTATTTTTTTTATATATGGAAAAATATCCCGGAGCCACTTTCTTTATTCTCATATTTGATGCACAACATCAGTTATCGGTGCAAATTAAGCCTAAAGCCATCGGAACCAGCAGGAATACTTCATTCGGGCTCAACATACCCGAGTTCGAATTAGTATGTAGAGCTCCTTCGTTCCCATACCCAAAAAGGACGTTCCAACTAACCCAAGCACCTAAGCTAAGATTAGGATTCCTCAAACCCACATATTGGTCTCATAAATAACTGAAATTCATAATAACGTCTAGAAACAGTTATTTTGAGTATGATGGAAAACAGTTTTGGAGATAATGTTGGTATGAAAATAAGGCTAGGCTGAATTTTTCAGTGAACAAATCAAATTATTGCTAACTCTTCATAACCCAAATGATAATTTACAAGCGGGACCTTGAACAAGATTAATGGCAATGGAGGAGTTTGATCTCGTCAACAGAGCAAGAAGGTAAACATTTCCCATTTTGTGATTTGTGAATCAAGTATATATCTGAAGAAACGCCAATTTGCATAAAGGATGATTTCATTATTATTATTTTTTTTCTTACATTTTTCGATATGGATTGTCCTCTGAATTGTGAACAGCAATTGATTTTTATTTTTTTTTTTTGTTGTGAGAGACACGACTTTTATGTTTGTATCCCCACAGACGGCGCCAAACTGTTTCTGCTAGGAAACGGTCGAATTTGTAAGGGGACTTCAAGAGGTAAGTGTCTTCTGTAATAAGGGTAGGTAGTAGTCCGACCGCCGCGCGTGGTGTTCCTGCAACCACAAAGAAAGCTAACCCGGGGGCCTAGTCCCGGAAGGGCTCTCCGATGCTTAAGTCAGACCAAGGAAAATGCAGTATGTAAGAGTTTTTGGGTAAGATTGCGTGTACCTTTATCGTGTAGATGAATGTTATATATATAGAAATATTATGGAGGTTATTTTAGAGAGGTTGGAAGTTAGTGAGCGGTTACCATCGGTTACTTCAATAAATGGAAGTTACGTGGCGGTTATGATTTGACTAAATAAATTACGGGATAATAATTTGACCCCGTAACAGGATCATTTATGATGATCTAAATAAAAGGTCATCCCAATATTTCTCTCTCCTAAAAATTCATCTTTCAATCTAATATTATTAACAATGAACTGTTTTAAAAGGTTATTATTCTCTCTATCTTATTTTTAATCTACCCCACCATTATTTCTCTCCTTTAATTTATCTAATATTTATCTTTTATTTTTTTTATATAGTATGTTCATGTACAAAGCTGATATAATTTTATTAACTACAAAAATATTCTTTTAATAAAACTTATATTTCTTAATAAATATAGATGTATTAATAGTTAAGGAAAATTTGTTAAATTCAATTAAAGATTACAATGCGCATACATAAAAGCTAAAATTTTAAATGATAGATGAACTACGAGTTTTTTTTATTTTAATTGGATTTCTTCCATAATTTTGATTTTTTAATCCATTTTTTTGGGGATTTTTAGGATGATTATTTTGGTGTTTTTTTTAAAAAAAATAAGAAGAAAATAGGTTAATGTAAAATTATGTCAAAAAATATCAAAATTGGTCTCATTTTATAGATCTCAAAAAAATATGACTGTTGAAATATGACTGTTGGTATAATTTATTTATTTTTTTGTAATTTAATATAATACAAAAATAGCCCTTAATTAAAATAAATGGCCATTTTTTTACACCCAATCAAAAGGCGCCAAGTGGGGAGAGGGGGTAGGAAAATGTCAGGATCCCTGAATTGGTTATTTTCCCAGCCAATCCTAGCGAGCCACGTGGCAAATTTTTTGGGGGGAAATGGGGTGACCGTTCTATTGAACGGGTCACTTGTGGACCTTTTCCATCAACCTTTTCCCCAACTCACCTTAATTTAGGTCATCATTAATTGCAAAATATCTATTGTTGGGTCATATGATCTAAAATTAGATCATGATAATAGATGCTCTTACAATTTTACTTTATAGTACCTATAACGTATAGTATAGACTGATATAGGAGTGCATTTAATTATTACTTTGCTAAATACTTCCACTAGTGTATTTGCAATAATGGAAGTTAATTTTTTAATTCTGATTTGAGTACTAATTTACTACTAATAGATTATAATTTTATGATTACTGTTTTTTTATATTAGTTCTTATGAGTAGTACATAGTCTAATCAACATTTATAATCAATAACTTAAAAAATTAATAAATAATTTTTAGGAAATAGATTATTGAAAACAATATCCTAATCGCGATCCGTTCTGCGATAACCGCATTTTTTCCGTTTCCGTCATCCGTAATCGTGACCGCATTTTTGTACTATGATTAAGTGGGAGAATCCAAAACTTTGGGTGCAAGCTTGAACCATGCACCAAAGCAAGAAATTGTTTTGCTTGGTAACTACTCAACATACCCTCAAATTGTTTCACAACATCTACCAGCCCTATGTTTTTTGGACTATAGTTAGTTAATTATTACTCCCTCCGTTCCCTATTGATGTTCCCATAGGGAATGTTCATGAGAATTAAGAAAAGTGGAATCTTTTAGATAGTGGAGATATTATTTTATTGAATAATAAATTTGATGGAGGAAAAGTAGGGACCACAAATATTAAAAAAGTATTTAAAAAAAGTTAGTGGAAAAAAATATGGGGACCACAACTAATTAAAAATTGTGTTTTATGAAGTTAGTGGGAAACATGTGGGGACCATAAGGAATATAAAAATGTTAAAATGGAGTTAGTGGAAGATATGTGGGCCCATAATCAATATTAAAATATTAAAATTAGAATGGTTGAGGTTATTTTTGTCCAAAATTTGTGATATAAATGGAAAGATTCCTTATGGGAACAACAATTGAAACACCCCAAAATGGAATGTGGGAACTTCTTTAAGAAACGTAGGGAGTATTTGTTTTTTGAGAAATACTCCCTCCTATTCAGCTTAAATGTCTCATTTTCTTTTTTGACATGTACTTTTTACCCTTATACCCTTATAACTTCTTCTTATTTACAATTTTTACCTACATTATCCCTTACTAATTTCCCCCCATATACTTAATCTAACTTAATTAATCCACCTAAAAATTAACCCAACTCTTCCTATTAAAATCTACCCACCCCATTTAAACCCTACCTCCCTCTTCATCTTCTTGACATTTTACTCCTTCATCTTCTAGACATTTCTGGGTTCTTCAAACCCTACCCCCCTCTTTCTCTCTCATTTTTCCCTCTTCATCTTCTCGACATTTTTACTCCTTCATCTTCTTTAACCCTTCACCCACAATGAACCCTAACTCACCAAAGAACTCACCCATTTCCTTCATCTTCTTTAACCCTTCAAGAACCTTCATCTCTCATTTGGGTTTTCTTTGATTTTTTGGTTGATTTTTTGATTATTCTTGAAAAATTGGTTGATTTGGTAATTTTCTGGAAAAATGGCGTTTTTGTATCAAGATCTGGAAAAATGGCGTCTTTGTATCAAGATCTGAAAAAATGGCGTCTTTGTATCAAGATCTGGAAAAATTGGTTGATTTGGATTGATGGGTTTTCTTTCAAAAATGGCGTCTTTGGGTTTATGGGTGTATGGGTTTGATTTTTTGATTATTCTTGAAAATTTTTTTTGGTAATTTTCTAGAAATTTTTTTTTCTGGAATTTTTTTTTGTTATGAAATTATTTATTCACTAATCATCTTAGAACAGTTTGGTTGATTTTGTTATGAAATTTTTTTATGATTATTAGTTCGTATATGATGGAAGATTAATTATTCTACAATAATTTTTTTCTTAAACTTTTTTTTTCTACAGTTTGGTTTATGATGGAAGATTAATTATTCTACAATAATTTTTTTGATGGAAGAGAGGTTGATTAGTTCGTATATTAACCAAACTGCTGCTCTGTATTTTTTTCTACAGTTTGGTTTATGATGGAAGCTTAAGTGTCCCAAACACTTAACACACTTAACACAATGATTTCTAGTAGTTCATATAACTAGAAATCATTTTCATAGTTTAAACTTTACTCTGGCAGGTCACTCTTTCTGGTAATCAACAACTTGTTCGATCTGAAATTATAGAAGTAGCTATGGAACTAGGAGCTGAAGTGAGCTTTTGAAAATTCTATCTTGATTGGAGCTCATCTCGTTTTAGTACTTTTTTCCTTTCTGAAAAAATTTATTGCTATATATGTAGAAAGTTTCCCTTTTAGTTATTGAGGCGTACAAAGATGCACATCAGAAAAGTGTGCAGGTGAGACTCCTCGCTTCAAGATTTCTGAAACAAGTATTTTGCTTCAAGATTTGTGAAACAAGTATTTTGCTTCTAGATTTTTGAAACTAGGCAATGAAGGAGAGAATGAACAATGTTGTTTCTAGTTTAGGGATGCCACCAGGCTTGAGTGAGGGCCTAAAGTGAAGCTTCTGAATCGATATGAATTATGACTCGATGTCTTGAATTGTGTAATGTTCTTTTGTATTAATAAGCAACGAGTAGTTACAATTCTTTTGAATTGCTGCCTAATCAGATAATCAAAACTGGCTTATATTATAGAGCAATATATTTGTTTCATTTCTCATATTTTGTGCCTAAGTTCAAGTAATTTGGATCCATACTTCATTTAATTAATAAATTAGAAAAGGCTATGAGGGAAGAGAGGGATAATGTTGGGATAATGGTGACTCAAACACCATGGTTGAAGAAGGTGAATCAAGAAGATGAACTCTACGGGATGCGGAGATGGCTGCGGGTCGCGGACCTCGTACTGTGTTGATGCACGGGGCGCGGAATAGCCCGCGGGGCGCGGAACAGCTTCTGCCTAGGTGCGCGGGGCGCGGAGATCTCCGCGGGGCGCGGAGTGCGTACTGGTTTGGTATGCGGGGCGCGGAGGATTATACGGGCCGCGGGCTGGTAGTTTTCTTTTGCGGGAAGGAGTTTCTCTTGCATTGTAGGCCGGTTACTTTGTGTATTATTATGTAATAACTTCTTTTTGGGGGAATTATTATAAATACCCCATTTAGGGTTAGGACATAATTAGAATTCACAAAATTAGAGAGATCACAAGAGAACCATTTTTCTTTGTGATTGAGAGGTTGATTCATCTTGTAAATCTTTGCGGTTCATAGTGAAATTGTTCGATCTCGGTGCCGGTGGACGTAGCTATCACATTGATAGTGAACCACGTTAAATTTCTTGTGTCTTTTCTTATTGTTTGGTTTAAATCTTTATTGTTTCATTATTGTTTCTCGATCTCGGCTTCCGCTGTCGCACAACAATTGGCATCAAGAGCTCGGGTTTAGTCCTTGGAAGAGTCTTTTGAGTGAAACAATGGTGGGAGATTTAACAATTAGAATTGAGAAGTTTAATGGGAAAAACAGTTTTGGGCTATGGCAAATTAAGATGAAGGCTTTGTTGAAACAATAGCAGATCTGGCGTCCGTTGGCTCCAAAGAGTAATACTGCGGGGTCGGAAGACGGACTAACTGACGGGCAATTAGCAGTAATGGAGGAAAAGGCTCATTCTACCATTTTGCTTAGTTTGGATGATCATATCATCACGGAGGTTGCTGATCAGAGGACGGCGGCAGAATTGTGGCTGAAATTGGAATCATTGTATATGACCAAGTCACTAACCAACAAGCTGCTACTGAAACAGCGGTTATTCGGCCTTCGTATGCAGTCAGGTACTCCCTTACGGGATCATCTAGAAAATCTTAATTCTATTTTATTGGATTTGCGTAATTTAGATGTTAAGATAGATGATGAGGATGCTGTGTTGATTTTGCTTGTATCTCTGCCATCTAGTTTTGAGAATTTTGTTGAGTCGTTTGTGGTAGGCAAAGACTCGTTGACCCTAGAAGAAGTGAAGGCAGCACTTCACACTAGGGATTTGCGTCAAAAGGCGACTGGTGATAACGAAGGTAGTAGTAGTGGGTTATTTGTTAAATCCGGGAAAAATTCTAGGAAGAAAAAGGGGTTTAACCGTGATAACGGTGCTGAGACAGGTACTTGTGATAGTATGGATGGGTCTAGCAACACTAGGAGAATTACCTGTTATTACTGTAAAGAACTAGGACATTTCAAGTCTAAGTGTCCTAAATTAAAGAATAAATCTCAGGCCGCTGTAGTTCAAAGTAAACAGAATAAGAACTATGATTCTGAGGAAGACTTAGCATTGGTCGGTTGTGTTGAGTCTAGGGAATCGTGTGATTTTTGGGTTCTTGATTCGGGTTGTTCGTTCCATATGTGTCCTCGTCAAGATTGGTTTGATACTTATGAGTCTTGTTTTGGAGAGTCAGTTACAGTTGGTAATGGTGCTTCATGTGAAGTAATAGGTATCGGTTCTATGAGACTACGGACTATTGATGGGAGAAGGTTGACTTTGACTAGAGTGAGGCATGTTCCTGCATTGGGGAAGAATTTGATTTCACTTAGGACCTTGGATGATTTGGGGTTTAGTGGAAAATTCTGTAATGGGGATTTGAGTGTCTTTAAGGGTTCGAAATTGGTCCTTAAGGGTATTAAGGAGAAATCCTTGTATGTCTTTCAAGGCAAGGTTGTCAGAATCGGGATTCTACGTAGGATCGTTGAAGGGGTAGGATCGAAATCGGTAGAATCGGATCGTAGGATCGTGTGATCCTACAAATATGCATTAATATGCTTTAGATAACGGATTTTCAATTGTATTTGTTCGTTTTTTTAGTTTTAAGGTTTATATTTATACTTATTTGACTTCTATTAATAGGTTTTGTAAAAGAATACCTTTAATAATCATTTTTAAGATGCGAATCAAGAAAAACTTGAATTTTAGTTATATTAATTAATATAATTGTTTTGATATATACATATATATACATAAGTAAAATCTGGATTATATATTTGTTATGATTGAAACTACCCTTATAGGATCGGATCGCAAGATCGTAGGATCGTAGAATCGTGTTATGATCCTACCACTTAAATCTTGGAGCTATGTAGGATCGTTCGATTCTACTGATATTAAGATCCTACCTACGATCCGGATCGGTCTTCTAATTTTGGATCGTAGGATCGTAGAATCGTTGATCAGGATCGCGATTCTGATAACCATGTTTCAAGGTGTTACGCTGCTTAGTTCTACTGTTAGTGCTTCTACATGTCACCGGGAGATGATTGGTCAGATTAGACAGAGTCATATGGGTGAGAGTAGAGAGTTGGTTAAGTCCTCTGGGAATCTTCATACTTGTGTCAAGGATACTTATCTTGAGGTTGACAAGCGTCAGGTGTTTGAGGTTAAACACGGGTTGAAGCTTGGGATTGAAGCTCAGGTTGGTAATGACAGGTTGTATAGAAAGAAGATTGGTTGGCTACAATGGGACTCTTTTTTTTTTTTATGTTTTTGCTATGTTCTGTGTTTTAGGTATTCTGAGGCATCATACCTATGGGATAACACCATTGCAGAACGGTGTTACAGAACTAGTAAATTGGGTCTTGGCTAGTAGAGTCTGGTGCATGCTCTCTAGTGCTTGGCTTAGGAAGAGGTACTGGTTTTGTTTGTTCAATCGGGGTCTACACACAGGAATCGACTTGAACAGTTTGTGTGTGATATGGTGTTGTTGGGTAGAACTATCACATGTTGGAAGTCTTGGTTTGGCTCAACTGTGCTATTGGGCATTGTGAAGCTTCTATTGATGGTGATAGTGGTACTGAGTTTGAGGTGGAGTGTGAGGTTAATTCCTCAACCATATTTGTTCAACCCCGGATTGGTTTTGTTGATGCTGTTTTAGGTATCTCGCGATCTGTGATTTCTTCAACTATCTTTATCTCTGTGGTTAGTGTGAAGAAGTCGTTACAGGGAACATTCCGCCAGCTTAAAAGTTTTTGTAAGAAGCCTATATCTGTTATTACGGAATCTAATAGGTTGATTTCTGGAATTGTTGTTTTGTTTTCTATAAGTTTGGCAGGTTATGCATTGAATCTTGTTGGTATAACAAGGTTGGTAGCCGATTTTGTGGAGTCACTTGAACCTCCAACTTATGAGCATGGTTTAGAGTATAGTGAGCCGGCGCAATGGCTTACTATGTCTGTATGTGTGAACAGAGTTTGGGAACTATTTTGGGTACTGATTGGGGGAAGATTCTAGAGTCTTCGTGTTATTGGTACTATAGGTTTGTCATGGAGCTGCATAATTATCCATCTGTTGTGATTATGTTTGTTGTCATGAAGTTTGTGACCTATGTTGATAGACTGGTAATGTTGCTCATCTCATTTATGTCACCTCAATTTGAGGGTGAGCGTGTCTACATGTCTGGAGTTCCGGTTTGGTGTTTGAAGTATGCTGTGATGTGTACCTGTTTTGCGCATGCCATTAGTGTCATTTGCAGGTTTGTGACTCAACCTGGGTGGGACACTGGCAGGTAGAGAGTTGTTCTCTCTATGGTTTTATATGAGTCAGCTGTTGTAGATCTTGTGTACTGGAATGATGTTGGGTGCTTTGGTTTATTGGTTGATAGTTGGATTGGTATCACTAGACTTGGTTTTTGATCTTGCTTTGGGTGGTTTCGTGATAAGTTGGGAGTCGTATTTGGGTTCTTCGATATATGTGAAGATTAAATACATGACTTTAACTTCTGCTGCAAAGGGGTTTTTGTGTTGTCTGGTCTTAGTGATGGTTCTGTGTGATCGACCTGTTTTCGACTTCGGTGTACGTTGATTTTGTGGCATTTGATCATGTACTTGATGTTGGTGAGAAGCACAGTGTGGTCAGGTTTCATTCAGGGGGTACATACAAGAAGGTGGAGGTGAAGAAGGTAGGATATCCTGACGATCCTACGGGGTTCTTTGCTTAGCTGGCTTATATGGTTTAGGCCCTTAGGGGCGGTGATGAGGAGCTCCAGGAGGAGGTGTGTTGGTCTCTAGGTGGAGCTTGCTCATGGACTCGTAATGTAGGTGGAGCATTATGAGGGACTTGTGATGCAGGCGGAGCATTATGAGTGGTTATACTTGGAAACGAGTATGATGATAGGTCTTGGTGTAATATCCGAGATATTTTTAAAAAAAATATTTTTTAAAAAAAATAATTTCAAATTTAAAATACAAGAACATAAATTAATGAAACTTTGTTAAAAACAAAATATGTCTCACGTTAAAAATAATAATAATAATAAAAAATATAAGATAAGATAATGAAACCCAAAAATTTAGGAAAAGATTTAAAATAAAAAAAATTTATTAACAATTTCTTTTATCATGGTTACCTTTTTAAAAATACAAATTATATTACCAGTTAAATGTTACACGGTTATCTTAAAAAAAAAAATTATATTAAAAAAATAACTTCCTTCCCATTCCTAAAATAACTCCCCATTAAACTCCATCATCCTTCCCACTATTCCTCTACTTATATTAACCTATCTCATTTTATACTGATAAACCAAACTGTTTTTCATATTTAATATTTCTCTAAATCAGTTTTCTCTCATCTCATTTCAATTTTTCTCTCATTCACCATTTTCTTTCTTTACACCTATTATCAATTCCTTTTCCTTTTTTATAGTATTTTCAATCTTTAGATATCCTATCTACAAATTCTAAACAACAATCATACTTTAAAGTCAAGTTCTTAAAGGAAGTTTGATATGAGCATATATTTATGTTCTAGGGCTCTTTTCACAAGGTAATTCTCGATGTCCATCTATTTAGGATTATCCCGTTAGTATTATGTGTTTAAATGGGATGTTTGATTTTTATATGATATTATTTCTGTGTGACTTTATGTTTTATAATTTAATTCTCGATTTATCTTGAATATTATTTTTGTCAAACCTTGAGTTTAAAAATTATTTATTTTAATAAAACTTGTATTATTATTTTAATAACCAAGTTTGATATCGTTTTAAATTTGAAAGAAAAATATTAATCTTATTATTCTATGGAAGTTATATTATTATTTTAATAATGGTTTTAAAAGACGATTTGAGTCGAAAAAGAAATATTTATGATTCTAATTGTTGTTATCACCAAATTGATATTAAGAAGGTGATATGAGATTTCAGATGGATATTCCTGAAATATATTTATTGAGAAAATTTACAATCATTTTACATAAAATGTATAATGTGATGTTTGATTATATGTTTATGTGTACTAATTATTAAATTAAATCACGTAAAGTGTAACGATGGGAATGAAACTCTTATATTTGTTGTGATCCAAGTATAAGAGGGATGAACAGGTTGCCCTGTTTGGTTAGTATAGCTGCCGACAGGTTATTATTATTATTATTTTTGATGCTCGATACGATTTTTGGTCTTCCTTCTATTTGTTGTGATCCAAGTAGAATGGGTGTGCACATTAGGGTTACCTAAGACTACTTTGCTGGCCTTGATGATTTATTTTGGGGTGACGACCTCTTGATGAAGTAGGTATATGGGTAAAGCCTCGGCCTACTGGCGTTCTCGTTCCCTCAAATTAAAATTGGATATATGTGTGGTCATCATTAAATATCAAATTAATTAATTGGCTTATGTTTTATTTTATTTTATACTCATAAAATTTGATATTTAACTCAGCTTGATAATAATTTATTTTCTACAATTATTTCAACTCAAGTATATATTGTTTTCTTAAATTATTTCAAACTAAACTGTTTTACGGGATGGAGTTGGAATTACTCAGTTTATCTGATTTTGGGAGTTTTTCCTTGTTTTCTTGTATTCTTATTTTGCAGGTGGTTGACCGCGTGGGGATCGTAGAGTGAGGTTCACCTAGAAAATAGTTTTATTAGTAGTCACGTCTCTGTTAAAGTTTCACATCTAGTTGTTAAAATTGTGTAGGATCATTCTATATAGTTTTTTTTAGCCTTACATTTATTCCTTATCAGGGATAGATGTGGCGGTAACGCTTCCGTGATTAGGCTTTGGTTTACGTTTTCCTTTAAAAATCCTTTTTAAAATTTGGCCTAATTATGGGGGTGTTACACTTGGTTGGAGACTTATCGTGATGGGTCTTGGTTAGAGACTTATCGGGATGTGTGGCTTTAGCACAAGCTTTGCATCGGGTTTTGGCTTGAGATATTTCACTATGTGTTGATGAGGTAGTTGTTAGACTATGGGTTCTCGTCAAGGTGGAGATTGTTGGGATAATGGTGACTCAAACACCATGGTTGAAGAAGGTGAATCAAGAAGATGAACTCTACGGGATGCGGAGATGGCTGCGGGTCGCGCACCTCGTACTGTGTTGATGCACGGGGCGCGGAATAACCCGCGGGGCGCGGAACAGCTTCTGCCCAGGTGCGCGGGGCGCGGAGATCTCCGCGGGGCGCGGAGTGCGTACTGGTTTGGTATGCGGGGCGCGGAGGATTATACGGGCCGCGGGCTGGTAGTTTTCTTTTGCGGGAAGGAGTTTCTCTTGCATTGTAGGCCGGTTACTTTGTGTATTATTATGTAATAACTTCTTTTTGGGGGAATTATTATGAATACCCCATTTAGGGTTAGGACATAATTAGAATTCACAAAATTAGAGAGATCACAAGAGAGCCATTTTTCTTTGTGATGGAGAGGTTGATTCATCTTGTAAATCTTTGCGGTTCATAGTGAAATTGTTCGATCTCGGTGCCGGTGGACGTAGCTATCACATTGATAGTGAACCACGTTAAATTTCTTGTGTCTTTTCTTATTGTTTGGTTTAAATCTTTATTGTTTCATTATTGTTTCTCGATCTCGGCTTCCGCTGTCGCACAACAGATAAGAAATTGGTAGAGGTGCCAAGCTTGTTCATTATTTTAAAGTTTCATGTCCATGATAATAACATCTGGCTTTTGCACCTTTCATTCATATTTTGCTCTAAATATAGCACATGTGGCAACAAAAGTGATCAATGAGGAGATTAAGGTCAAATCTGATCTTGTTTGGTCTCATGACTCTCATCTTATTCTAATAAAATTAAAAGTACCAAATTTAATAAGTTGATTATAACAAACTCAAAGAAGTGGATATTTAAGGGGTCAATTTATAGCATTTGATAATGGTGAAGTGATTGTCAATCTTATGGCATATAGGAAATCTTTATAATGATGTAATAAAAGAAAATAGAAAGTAATTTGATTCCTAAGTTCCCCATTCAAATTGAAATAAATTTCCAAAACTCCCCTTTTCAAATTGACACATAGGGCTATAGGATTGATCTATCAAACAAGTAAATTAAGTATCTATAAATCCAGAAAGTGTCATTTGATATAACACTTTTGTTGGTTTTTAAGTTCCCATCAAGGTCAAACATTTCAATTTTAACCATTATGTTTATGAGAATATGGATAAGTGTGAAATGATTAAAGATAATAAATCAAAATAACCAAAAAAAACGAATAATTTAAATATGGTTGTAATCACAGACCATCATAAACAAATAAAGAATAAATCAATTTTTATAACCTCAAAGAACAAGAACCTAAAAACTCACAATATAGGCAAAATTCGCCTTCTGAAAATTTCTTCTCCAAGATAAGATTGATCTATATAATTTCGAGAACCTCATTAAATCCATCTTTCAAATATCTCACATCATAAGACACCCAACCAAAACCTCAACGACCAAAATCACTCCTCCCTTAATCCTAGAAGCACCACTAGTAGGAGCCACAGCCGAAGCTTCGACCTCCAAACCAGGAGCCGGTGCAAGAGCCGGAGACACGACACACAAAGGCCTGCTCCCAACTACCATGACAACCACAATGAGCTTCTCTCCTTTCTCACAGTTAGCATGAGTTCCACTAATGAAGTAGTATGGGCCTGCTTTAACTCAAACTTAGTCTCATCTTCTTTGTGCACTGCAATTGGGTTGCTTGTGTTACAGCTGAAGTACGCCTCTCTTGTTACTTGTAACACTGAGTCTTTCTTGTTGTCATACTTTCACACTGTCACTAGAATAATACTCCATCCGTTTCTTTTTTATTGTCCACTTTTCTTACTTCCTCTGTTCTTATTTAGTTGCTACCGTTGCATGGGCACAAATATTAAGGAGTAACTGTGCAATGATGAGCAATAGGTAAAAAGTTGCTTTTTGGAATTTTTTAATATTATTTGTTGAAAAATGAAAAAGAAAAATAGGAGTAAATAGATATAGAGTAGGATAAAAGTAGGAGTAGGTATAACTTTAAATGATTGGTTTTGTTACCAAATAAGGAAATGTAGCAAGTAATAAGAAATTTCCCAAAATGGAATATGTAGCAAGTATTATGGAACGGAGGAAGTATTTGGTTAGTTCACTCTAATTGTCTACTTTCTGTTTTTGGCAAAGATTTTTTTTTACCTAAATACCCTCAACTACCCCAACTTATATTATTAAAAATACCCCACTTACCACCTTTTCAATTATTATAATCACTTAAATATTCCAACTACTACCTTTACAATTATTATAATCACTTAAAATACACCACTACCATTTTTCTTAATTTGCATGCCAACTAGAAAGTGGACAATAAGAAAGGGGTGGAGGGAATATATATTAAGAAACCAGCTTATGTTTGTAGAGATCAACTCAAATTTCGGGGAAAAATTTTAAAATTGAATTCAATTAAAACATCCAGATAACATTCAATGTTAAGAACTCTCTCTTAATCAAATTTTACAAATTAAAGACACCCATATAAATTCATTACTCATGATATGATTTTTTTTCTTTAATTCATACACAAAGTTGAAATTTTATAAAGACCCTGATTGATTCGTAGCCAAGTATTAGAATTTTATAGTATTACGTTTTAACTTATCATATAGTAACTTTTTTTATTTTCACCGCCATCAGAAAACATATCTAGCATTTGTTGCAGAAATCAACTGAAAATTTGGGGGAAAAAAATTCAAATTGATTTTAAACTAGATATAACAGTCATTCATCACAAGCTGTAACAAATCCTCTTCTATTCAAATTTTACAAATTGAAGAACACCCAGATATATTCATTGTTCAAAATGGGATTTTTTGGAGCTTTAATGGTCTAATTTGCATGTTTGGAGACCCTGATTAAATCCTTTTCAATACTGGTACAACCAATTAGCAATTTATATAAAGAAATTACGCTTTTAACACACTAATTTGAGCTAAATGAGTAACAAAAAAAAAATTAAACATTGTTTGTTAAGGGATTTATAGAAAGACTTAGACTGTGAGCTGAGAATGTGAAGATTGTAAGAATGGTGATGGTTATATATAGAGATGGGCAAGGCTCCAAGACCGTATTCGGACCCTGTTGAACCCTACCCTTTTTTAAGTGCAAGGGTAGACCTGTGCAATGGGCCGGTAAGGGACGGGTAGGGCTCTAGTAGAAACGGACTGGGTCGGGCCGAACCTTACAAAATAGAGAACGGGCTTTAAACGGGTCGGGCCCATCAAGTCCGGCCCGGCCCCGACCCATTTACCTTGGTAATTATACATCATCAATTCATCATAAATTATTGATAAAGACTACACCAAATTGAGCATGCATGCGCACCAACAGCCGTCAGAGCATGAATGAACAATGACCATTGGCTCAACTATTCTACTGAACTTCAAGAACCTGCTTGCGTGATTCAAATCATCTCTTACATAACAAAGTATTAAGTATAGACAGGACATCTAATCTTATAAATTGATTCATTCAATTAATTTTAATCTATTCAAGATTAAATAGAATGTTTGGATTAGGCCCATTTACAACCCTTTCTAAAACCCTTATCCAATCCTTATTTTTTAGGAAAATTTGATTTAAAAGGTGCCAACTTTGGCACATTTGCTGGCAAAGGTTCGAACTTTCGATATTCCAGGAAAGGTTCGAACTTTACCTCCCATCTTCAATTAAAGGTTTCCATGACTTGTAACCGGTTGAACCCGTAAACTTCATCTTCTTCACCTTCATCTTCAACTCAAAATCATCTTCAACTCAAAATCATCTTCAATGGTTTGAAGGTTTGAAGAACATTCATCTAAAATCAACCCAAAAAACTCATAATCAATCTAAAATCAACCCAAACAAACCATAATCAACCCAAAAAATGATTAAATCTGGACATGGAGTTAATCTAAGTGAACTTCATCTTCTTCACCTTCATCTTCAACTCAAAATCATCTTCATCTTCATCATCATCATCATCATCATCAACCCAAAATCAACTCAAAATCATACCCAAAATGAACCCAAATTAACCCATAATCAACCCAAAATCAACCCATAATCAACCCAAAAAAACCCATAATTAATCCAAAATCAACCAAAAAAAACCCATAATCAACCCAAAAAAACCCAAAATCAACCCAAAAAACCCAGAAATTAGTACAAATTCAGAGATCTAAAATAGGTTAATTTTGGGGTAATTGAATTGAATTTATTAGGTTAGGGTAATTGAAATTGGTGTAATTGAAAGCTATTGTTTGAACTGGGGTTTCTTACCACCACAAAAACCCAAAATCAACTAAATGAACACATACCCACCAAAAATTCATTCACAATAACATCCCCACCAAGAAAATTCCCTAATCAAATCAGCCACAAAATCAAAAAGAAAAAAGAATTTTTTAAAAAGTACCCCTTAGTCCGTACAAGTTAATACCAAAAGCAAGTATTAAGATTAAGACAAAATCAAGAAAGAATAGACAAGAATTTTAATCCTCCTTTAAATCATGTAAAAATCGAAAAAAGGTTAAAACATTGATTCATAAGTTGCAGACCTTCATGGGGGATGATTGTAGAGGACAAGGAAATTCCAGAAGTTGCAGAAACAACGGACATTTTCACGTTGCTATCTTCAAACCATTGATGAACTAAGATGGATGTTCTTCAAACCTTCAAACCATTGATGAAGAGTAAGGAAGAAGATGAAGGTAACCTGGTATAATAGGTTACCTTACTCATAGAAAACCGGGTGAACCTTTAATTGAAGATGGGAGGTAAAGTTCGAACCTTTCCTGGAATATCGAAAGTTCGAACCTTTTCCAGCAAATGTGCCAAAGTTGGCACCTTTTAAATCAAATTTTCCGAATAAAAAACTAGCGTAATTTTGTTGAAAATCTCTTGGCTACCTTGATTGCCATGCTGGATAACCTTCAAGCTATTAGGAATATATAATGCTAATACAAATTACAAACGGGAATTTGTATTATCCCTTTGTTGATGAAAAAATGAAATTACAATTACAATAACGATGCTAGGTAACTTGAAGATAAGTTTGTAAAGACAACCGTTACCCGAAAGCTTGATACTTGTTGTAGGCGTGTGATAATTTTCCTTTTGTTATATTTTCCCCACAAAGGTACTTGGGTTGATGAATGGAAATTCACAACGAGATACAAACAACACAATATACTCTTAGTACTTAGAGTATACCACTTAACAAATGTGTTTGGAAATTATAAGAAATGAAAGCTTTAAGCAAGAGTTAATTACTCTATTGACAGCTATAGACTATAGTGCATGTATAGATTTAAAATAGAGGACATATAGATAACAAAAGAGGTAAAATAATTTGGAAAGAAGAAACCAAATTACCTTAAATTTATTTGTGATTGGAACTGGATCACATTAAATTTAATAAAGAAAGACAAAGAATACCCTTACCTTGGTGTCTGTACCAATTAGCAGCCTTGTGAAGCGAGCAGCGAAAGCTTTCCGAGCAACCTGAAAATTGCTCCTGTAGGCAAAACCCCATGAATGCAGCCGAAAAGCACAAGGCAATGTTCAGTATAAAGTTCTATAAGCATTAAAAATACTTCCTCCGTTCTTTTTAGTTGAGACATAGCACCACTGTTTTGTAAGAGAAAATGGTAGAACCATGTAGCAACTAAAATGGAACATAGGATGTACAAGAACAACCTACACAATCAGAATCCATCGCATCAACCTGCCTAAGGGTACACCTTGAGCCCATATATTGACATTCGAAGAGCTATCTTGTTTACCATTATTAATTTTGTTGCTTTAATTAAACATGCCATTCATAGAAAAAAGCTGATCACCGACTGTATTTCCACAGCAACAATTTCTCTCTAGCATTTAGGGAAAAAAAGGAATTATCCAGCTCCAGAATTTTGAAAAAAATAGCACAAATCTAGAATGTGACACCAAAGCTCTAAGCTCTAAGCTTCTTTGATTGTCAACATTTTCTTTTGAAATCTTCATCAAGTAAAAGTTGGGTGTCATACAAAGGCAATATGCTAAACATCCCCCACTGATTTACAAAATAGACAAAGCCATTATAAAATGTATCCCGACACATACATTCATTGTAAAGCGATAAATCAACTAACAAGATTGAGTTGAAGAATCAAACATAACAATAAGACTAAAAGACAACACAACATAATTAAAAATTAGAATACTGCCACAATTAACACACTACTGCTGCTATTACTTTCACCATCATAATTGAGGTTTAGGACGTTAGGAGAGAAAAAAGGGGCCAAACCATCATCAAGAGAATAGTAATAATAGTCTATGATCATTAGGTTATAGACACAACACAACAATAAAACCAGGTCTTTATCAGAATGTCTGTAATGAAACAATATCTATATAAGGGGGTAGAATAGTCTTTTAAGGAAGTTTCTAGAAATAGAATACTACCTCTATTCCGTTTTAGTTGCACCATAGGATTTCGGCACATTTTTTAAGGGTTGCACGTTGTACGTTGTGGAGGTGGGGATGGTGGAAGTCGGCAGAGCAACCACTTTCTCTTCTTCCCTTGTCTCTCCTCCCATACCAGCTAGTGGTTGTGGTAGTGGTAGTAAAGGTGGCGACTACTGGTCGTGCTCCTCTTAATCTCTCTCTCACGGACCCCTGTCTCTTACCTTGTTTTGTTTTATGGGTGGGAAAACGACGCCATTTCAATGTACTGTGCATTTGAAACCGTATCCTGGCATGTCCCTTTATAAATAATAGAGATCTATAAGCTATTTGCTTCACACTAGCTTCAACTCCAGTTACATGATGTTAAAACCAGCCAAGCGCACAGGAAGCAGATACCTAACCTTCCTATATTCCAAGTACACAAACAATCTTTTAAAAATGAGTGACTTATTGCTTGCTCACATCTATAACAAATTTATCAACTTTACTATAATCGTAATCATATAAATATTACTTTAGGGCCCCTAAAAACATGGAAAGCTGATTATCAGTAGATAAGCAACTCTCAACAAAAAGTTGCACAAAACACCTAATTAACATATTCAATCATTTATAGTCCAAAGGAAATACTAACAGAAGAATAAAAAAATAAATAAGAAGAATCCTAATTCATTATAGATTATAAGAAAATGTTAAATATATACGTAAATTGCGATGTTGATAATTTTATCACTTATTTTGGATAAAAGGAAATAGAAGGGGGGAAGATAAAAAACGGGGACAACTTCCCTTTGAATAAACAATTAGAGCAAGGGAGGGGAGAGAGATGGAGAATGGAGAGATTCAGAGGGATAATAGATCTCACCTTTTCCTTCGCTTTCTCTCCCCTCCCCTTCCTTCTCTTTCCCTCCAACTTCCCACTCTACTTCTTGGCTATCCATACAAAGTGTACAAATTATAATAATCAAAGGGTAAAAGCAACTCAAAAAAATCCTAATGAAATAAATAAAGAAAAACCAGATTCTTTACAACAAACTTGAAGATCAGAATCAGACATGGTGGCTAAAACCTCAATTCATCGGCATGAATGTGCATGGTAGAGTCCTTCAAAACGGCAACAACTATAATCCAGACACACGAAGGACTCCAAGGAGACCTATAAATGCACAGTAGGACATAAGCATTAGTACTAGTGTTGAAAGGCACTTTGAGCTTCACAAACTCATAATTATCCTGATTCACGAAACAAGAAGACATAGGTCAGACGTTCTGAAAAAAAACAGAAGTAAAGCAATGAATAATCAGAAATAGATAAACTCGAGATTTGGATGTCAATAAGGAATTTGTCTTTTTCACTAGGTTAGGGTTTCATGTAAAATGAAGAGAATAGCACCAGAGCATAATCTCTTTCACAAGTAATTTCACAAGTTGGAACACTTATGTCAAGACATACTTCAACACTTATCACAAACTCACAATGTGCACGCAATAGTATGTCTTCATATTGCTTATAACGAAAGGGTACTCCTCACATGCCACAGTTCACTAAGGAAAGCAAGTGGACATTGAATTGCTTTAATTTTAAACACTGACAAGGCAAACACGTTAAAGTAGCAAACTTAACCATTTGAAACATTGTTATGGCGCAATGAAAAAGAAAGATATTTTATCGTCATGTGCGGTATACTTGACTACATGAGAAGACTAATCATAAACATTAGGCGCTTGTCTTACTGTCTACTTGTTTCTTTAACTTCATATGCCACATTTTGTGAGTTGCAACCAAATACTAACAGCAGTAATGGAGTGTATTTAAATTTAACTCAAGATTTTATGATGAAGCTTTGGCACAGTTTCCTGTCAAGAACATGCAATCCCTTAACAAGTATTGCCCTGGTTCAAGTCCTAGAAGGTAGCTATTGTTACACCATCTGTCCCAAATAATAAGCACCATAGAGAAAAATTATTCTGTTTAGTAAAGAATTTGTTTTAGTGATTTTTATAGTTTTGTGGTATGGAATGTGTGTTGATATTATGAGTACCTTCCAAACATAGATTTAGTGCTTACATGGAGGGATAACTCAAAAAGGGAAATGGGACTTATACGGTGCAATAGGCAAAGTATTACTCTTTTATCTCTAATTTCTTAAAAAATTTAAAGTGTTATTTCTACTATGCTCACTCCGTTTCATGCTATTTGTCACACCAACTTTGGCACCAAAAAAGACAAGAAAATGAATGTCATGGTAACATCATTAGCCAGTGATGCGAAATTTTGCAAGGGAGCGAATGTAAATATTTCCTCAAGTCTCGAATAGTTTTCAAAAACCAATGCACATTTTTTAAGACACAAATATCCTTGTACATAAAGTATTGCAATGGTAACATATTTCAAAAACAAAGAGTACAACTAAGTTGCATGAGCAACCTCCCAATACCAACATCACCACACCACCGTCCCTCACCGAATTCACCAACACACCAACACACCATGCACCATTTAACTCACCAACCACACTAGAAAATAATCCCACTGCCAACATCACCTTACCGACCAACATCAACACTCATCCCAACTCCATTACAATAGGCAACAAGGAAGGAATCTAGCACCATAAACATCACCACCACCACCACCTAACTATCATTCACACCATACAAATTGTCACAAAAAACCAAAATCAAATCACCAACGACATTAACTAGGTAAACATGTGAAATATAAATCAAAGTACAAACCAACACCATGAACATAAAAAGAACCCACCACCATTGTCAGAAAGCAACATCAAAGAAAAATAGTCACGAAACTACTCATTAAAACAAGAATCCATCCAAAAGTAAATTCATTACTAGATCTATAACTAAATGACAAATAATCAATAAACCCCATTAAATTGAGAATAAAAGATGGACTTATGAAGTAGAGAGAACTTCCTGAAGTGAATAATGAGCATAGAGTTGATAGAGGTTGAAGATGATAAATGAAAAGCAAGAAAACGAGGCAACTATAAGATGGAAGATGGGTTTTCAATTTGAGGGTTAGATTTGGAGAGAGAAAGTTGTGGTGGGCAGTGGAGGTGGTTTGCAAGGCAGTGGATAGAGAGAAAGAAAATGGTAATATATGTGGGTTTAGAATTGGGAGGAGAGAGAAAACAATGAAGATGGGAAGTTGAAGATTGAGATGATAAGGTTTGAAGGTAAGGTACTAAGGTTGAAGAAGATAAATAAGGGTCATATAGAAGATAATATAGGAGATATCATAAAATAAATAGATTAGAGATGATTTAGATCTATTAAGTTTAATGGTTAGACCACCGTTTTAAGAGTTGTTCTTGTTGATTTTTTTTTTTTTTTTGTGATTTTGAGTTTTGGAAAATGAGTGAGTGGTGATATTTTTAAATGAGGGATATTGATGTACATTACCTTGATTTTTTTATTTGCCAAAAAGGACAGCGTAGCAACTAAAACATATTGTTCATAGTTGTAGGGATTGTAAAAAGTGAGCTCAAATATGAGAAAAGATGAGGGTGACAAATAAATGAGACCAAAGATGTGAAAGAATGAAAGGAACAATATGAAAAATGAAAGTGAAGTGTGACAAACAAAAAGAAATAGACAAAAACGGAAAATGTGACGAGCAAAAAGAAATGAGGGGTATAATGTTTTTAACAATATCACCTAATGTCGAATGGCAAAACTCTTTTTGATATAAAATAAGTATATGTGATAACTACTACTTTTCTTTTTTCAATGTTACCATTTTTTTCAAACTTGCATCATAATATTGTATATTCTTATGTAGTTCAATTTTAACTGAAATTTTAATAACGGAGTTACAATGGAATATAATAATAAAGTTATTACTTTTTTTGTAATATAAGATATATTTCATATTCAAAATGTATATTTACTTAGGAGGAAATAGAAATAAATTCCTTGATTACAATGCAAAATTTAAAATATTTGGTGATATTTACTCACATGTCATTGAAAATATTTTAACAAAACAGATCAGATAGCCCTCATAACAACACACTATTATATTACCATTTACCAAGCAATATTACAAACATATTGTAAATCATGATATTATACTTTAATTTTTAAGAAATAAGATTGAATCAAAATGGTACTCACCAAGCAAAGATCTAAGCATACGGAGTTGTTGAAATAAAACAGCAATGGTTGGCAGGTTTGCCAAATCTGAAGGCAACTTCTTGAGGCAGTGTCTTTATGAATTCTAAAACATGCCTTCTAGCATATTCTCTAAAAGGGTCACGGAATGGCCTGGTAAATTGACGTGTGAAAATTACATCTTTTAGGTTGATGGAATTCTCAACTACATAGGTAGCAAATTCAATGTCAATTGGCATTCCCAGATAACCAAAGTGCTGCAAGGTTTTCAAGTTATTAATGGGACGCCCTTTACGCTTCACAATATTCCTTACACGTACATCGCAACCCAATAAATACGGTGAGAACTGCAAGATGTGGAATACATGATCATCATACTATAACACTAGAAGAATTTAAAGGAAATTTGCCCATTTGGCCATTTTGTACATAATAATGTAGAAGCTCTCAAAATTGAACTTTGTGAAAGCACAAATTGAGAGGGAAATCAACTCTTAAAAAGAGAATAATCACTCACATTTACCATAATGTGCGTCCTGAATGTCCTAATGATACAACCATCTTATTCTTCTTATCTTTAGCCATTAATGTTATGTGAAGTAAATTACTAGCACATGCACACGCACATGCACACGCACACACACACGCACACGCACACGCACACGCACACGCACACGCAGAAGATGAATAAAAGAAGAGGATAATGGTTTTAGTTTTTTCAAGTGGAGAAAAAATTAAGCCAGTCGAGAGATGAGAGTTTTTTAGAGGACAAGAGTTGTCACAAAATGGGACTTTTATTTAGGCGCAACGGGATACTCTGTTTACAACATTGAACTTTTTCACACTATCCAAGTCCCTTATTCATTTCTTAATATTTCTAATTCTTAATATTAATAATATTTAAATTGAGACGAATCAAACAAGATTACACTTGACTATACTTATATTTCCTCCGTAACAACATAGTTGCTACATTGATAAAATGTACACTATTCATCAATCAACCATATGTAATTTATTCTTAAACAAGAAGTTTGAACAAAGTCAAATGAGATTTTGTTTGATTCGACTCGATGCAAAGATTAATAGTATCGACTTTTTATAATTTTTTATTAAGCACAACTATAGATATTAAGGATTGAATTACGGTGCCGAGGAGTAAAGAATTCAACTTTGCCAGCCCTTGGCAGAATAGCGTGAAAAGTCAAATGTAGCAACTTGTTTGTTATTGCTACAGAGAAAGTAGATTAAGAATAAAATACAAATTAAGTTTGATTGATGAATACTATTAGTGATAAGCGGGAAGTATACACAAATTATCAAATTTACTTGTAAGGATATGTAAGGGGATCTACCTTCAAAGTGAGCTTTTCTAGGACTGGAGATTCCTCAATCAAGTAAGCCCACCCAAGTAGGCTTTCCTTACCCTTAGCTCGAACATGGAGTTCTAAATGCTTAAGGTTTGACATGATAGGTGGTTTAGATATACCCAAATTCCACTGCATAAAATAATGACAGTTGATTATGAATATGTCAACAAAAAACAAGCACATATAACGAGGGGAATAGTAATTATTGGCAAATCTCCATGGAAATAAGATTTATTCACAAAGACTTATCATCGTGGTATACCTTGACATTGACACGCGTGAAATCACACAAGCACAAGTGCCAACTCAAATACTCCAGCTTGGTAAAGTATTATGAAAGATGATTATGTTTTTCAAACCGAATGACCCGTGAACAATGCGCATACTCTCTAGGGCATGGCAAGAAAGAAGAATGCACTCTATGTCTTTGTTAGTTACATTAACAAATTTGAGACAAAGAGATGTTATGGAAGCCAAACTAAGATGCAAACCACGAGACAACCAACGAGATTCAAAGGGCCAAGAATAGCGACAAGCCAATAGCACTTTTCTGCCAACTTGTGGTGTGAAGTTCAATTCAAGTGTTTTGACATATTTTGCCAAAGCAAAAGCTAGCCACTTATCAATATCCGACTCATAGCTTATATCCAAGTCGAAAATAACCCTTAGCTTGTCTATAGTCATGCCAAGATGAGAGTCAATAACACTGTTCACCATCGTTGTAAAATTTGATCCTCCTTCAGGAAGTAACATCGGATTTCGTGCAACAAAATGTAGTGTTGGGAAATCATCTTTGAATACTAAGATGGGAAAACATCGCCATAAGTAATTCCAGCTGCGCGAAAGAACACTAGTTTGTGCAGCTTCCTTGATGGTGAACAGGGACATGATAGACATCAAAACATCATGAGGCAACTGACTCAATTGATCTTTTTCTTCATAGTTCTGAGTTAATAATAATAATCATGACATACAATGCAAATAAAACACGGGTCAGAAAATGACATAATTTCAAAAGTCTCAAGTTCGATGAAAGAAATACCATGATAATTGATAAGGAAACAGATAATATGCACCTGATGCTTGCAAGATTTGAGCGCAAGCCATGTCTGGTTCCCCATAATTACACAATCAACGCTGCAAAATAAATAAATCACTGCTCAAGATACTTATACGCCAATCTAAATAAATATATACTCAACTAAAAGAGTAGCAAGTATTGCCTCTTTTGGAGCCTGCCATTGCTGGCGCACCATCAATGCATCATAAAACAGCAGCAATTGTATGGTGATGATGAACATGACTTATCAGAGGACATCTAACAAGCTAGCACGGCAAATGAGTGGCAATCTTTGCCACTAGCTAGTTTGTTGAATTTTATTGATGGGCTTAAGTTAAAGTTGTGGGGATGAGAGTCGTGAGAGTTATCAATTTCACCACTAACTATTAGGACAGGCTGATCCCCACTTTGCTAAGGCCAGGGCAAATGGACATGCATATCCACATGTCTTATTTAACCTATGGTGGGTTTTAGGTTTTAGCCTCATACTATTTCTAAATCAGTAGCCACTTACCGACCCCTTATACGAAACCAAAACCGAAAAGGACGGGAGAAAATACAGGTGTTACATTAAAAGTAAAATAAAGGAAAAAATAAAATAATAACAATAATAATAATAATAATAATAATAATAATAATAATAATAATAATAATAATAATAATAATAATAATAATAAAAATAAACATCAACATAAAAGAGCCACCATCTCTCTTCTTTCTCTCTCTACGATCTGCTCCCTGTTGGCGATCTACAATCGCCCAGCCATGGTGCGCAGAAGGCGTGGTCGACCACCGAGGGAAGGGTTAGCAAGGTGTGCTTCTTCTCCCTTATGATGGCTTACGGCGAGGACTCGGGGTTGAGGGTCTTAAAGTCGCCATCGTCGATCTGATGTGCGAAGAAACCTAAAATCCAACTTCGAAATCAAGCTGCTGGCCTAAGAAGTGGAGTTAAGATTCAGTTTAGAAAAAGTAAAATCCCTTTTGAGAGCTAGTAACTCAACCCCTTGAGTGAGCGTTCGATTTGGTGTAACCCTAAATTGATTTAGGGGTTTTCGTATTTGTTCTGTATTTGAGTAATAGAGCAACTAAATCCGGCATGATTAACTCAGTTGCAAACTCCCAATGGCGGTGTAAGGGAATGAAGGTCTGATTTTGCTGATGAAGGCTCGAACACAAGGAGTCGGCCCAATTCTGGTATTTTTCAATGGAGTGTTGCTGAATTCCATGAGTATTCTGAAATCGAACCCCCAACTAGCCTGGGTGGTTTCGATTGTGGTGTCTGGTGCTATCCCCCCTGCTTTGGGGTTGGTTTAGCTTCGTATGAACTGCCTAAAGCAGTTATGTCTCTAGAGGATGGCAACTATGGCTGCTATCCCTTCGTTTCTTTCAAGCAATGAGAACACTCTCATTGTTTATGAGAGTTTCTGTGCTACTGTTTGGTCTGTGTGTTTGTGTCAGGATGTTAATCTTACGACTTGGCTTGCTGGTATAAGTATTTGTCAATGCTGCGTAGTGAAAATCGTTTGTTGGTTATTGTGATGATATTGTTTTTGTTAATTGGTGGGTTAGCTGTCTGTTTATTCCTGCTAGTTCAGAGATTTGGCTTAGCTATCTGGTACTTCTCAAGGACCTTCAATGAGGTAAGGTCTGTACTCATAACCCTGCTGATTTGGATATGTTAGCTGAGAATGTACATCTCAAGTGCTAGTCTGGCTTGTTTTGAACTGGTTGCTCGACAATTTGAGATGGCATCCTGCTTTGAGTCTATTCTTAGGAATGCATAACCACTAATGGTTTTGGTATGGATATTGTTTGGAACCGATTTTGGATGGTTGGAGTGGCACATTGGATATGGTATGAGCGTCGTCTTGATAGCTGCTAGAGCAAGCTACGTCTGAACCAGGATGCTTCCTGTTTTGATGCCCAAGCTATAGTGATGGATTTCAGTTGGAAATCCTGCTCCTGTTTGGAAACCATGAGAATTGGCTCGGTACTGCGATGGAGATTCATTGTGGGCCTGTTCTGCTGAAGAACAATGTTGGTGATCTACTATGGCAGTCCCAAGCATCAATACTGTTTCATGTAGGAGCTGATGCCCCCAGGATTGAACATGTTTTTGAACATTAAATGTATTAGCTCTAATTTTGCACAATATAGTCTGAATTGTCTCGTCTTTGTAAATCCTTAGTGGGATACATAATCACTGTATAGACTAGGAGATATGTTCTCTTTTTCGGAGTTGTCTTTTACGACCTTGCGAATGACGAGGGGGCCTGTCCCTTAGAAGCTTAGGTTGGTTAGCCTTCTCAGTCTCTTGGACCTTTTGTAAGCTTCGGCTATCTTTTTCTCTGGCATTTTATAATATTTACTTTGCCAAAAATAATAATAATAATAATAATAATAATAATAATAATAATAATAATAAGGAAAAATTGTCGGGAATAATCCCAACTATTGACAAACCGCTGTGAATAATCCGAACTATTGATTATTTATAAATAATCCCACCTTTCCAGTTTGTTTGCTCGTGGCACCCCCAACCGAAATGCAACTTGCTGTAGCAGGTCTTAAGTCTCATTTGCAGGTCATCTTCTCCAAACTTCTTTTTATAAACCCACACCATTGATTTTCATGTCTTCTCCTCCAAAAAACCCCATTGTTCTTCATTTTTGTTCTTGTTCTTCACCTTATTTTTTTTATTTTGTTCTTCTTCCTTCTTTCATTTTTTTCTTCACTTTATTTCTACCCATAAAATTAATTTAAGCTTGTTTTATGAAGTTGGAATTAGTGAAAGAAGGTAGAAGAACAAAATGGAAGAAATAAGGTGAAGAACAAGAACAACAAAAATGAAGAACATTGGGGTTTTTTGGAGGAGAAGACATGGAAATCAATGGTGTGGGTTCATAAAAAGAAGTTTGGAGAAGATGACCTGCAAATGAGACTTAAGACCTGCTGCAGCAGGTTGCATTTCGATTGGGGGTGCCACAAGCAAACAAACTAGAAAGGTGGGATTATTCATGAATAATCAATAGTTCGGATTATTCATAGCGGTTTGTCAATAGTTGGGATTATTCCCGACAATTTTTCCTAATAATAATAATAATAATAATAATAATAATAATAATAATAATCTTATAAAGCTGTGAGTGGAAATTTCTGCAACATTTCAGCTAAAATTCGAGGACGTGGTGGAATAGAAAACACAGTAAAATAATTAATCTAATCTAAGGCATCATTGCCTTTGAAATCTCACACCACGGCGGAATGATTCATCACCGCCTCTTCTAATCAACATGCCAAGCATGGATTGTGGTTCCAGTGTAAACGCTTGCATTTTAAAAATGACATAATACTTATAAATCATACAAAACCATAAACTATGCAGCGGAAGTATAAATAATACAAAAGGACACAAGGCCTCGTACCAACATATATACAATGTAAAGTTTACAAAAGACATATAGAAGCTATGAAATAAAAATACAAATGCATAACTAGTGTTATGCTTCGCAATCATCATCCTCCCCCAATACAATGCAAAAGAACCTCCAATACATGTTACATCTATCTAGGATGATCCCGCTGCTCAACATTAGACCATTGGTCAAATATATCATAGCAAAAACATCATAGAAAATTACAATCAATCAAACATAAAACACAAACACAAACACATACACATACACGTCAGTAATTAACACCAAATATAATAAGGCCAATAAACAACAATATAAGGATGATTTCATAAAGCACAAAGCACAACTATCAACAATTAATCGTTCATCTTTACATCTTAGTCTCATTATTTCTTTTCCACGAACCATGTGTCGAGGATGGAATATGAGTCTTAACACTCCTCTTCACAAAAACATAAACTCTTATAAACACGCATAGTATCAACTCAACCAAGGGAATTAACAGAATACCTAATGTCTGACCTTATGAAGCTTATCTACCTTAAATTAAGTGTGATCATAGTCTACCCTTGGGATTTGTAACTCCCATGAGGTAACTTAACTCAGGCGCACGTCTCACAAACATAAACTATTCTATTAATAAATAAACTTTATATCAACGAGTAAACTTGATATCAACGAGTAAACTTGATATCAACGAGTAAACTTTCTATCAATGAATAAACTTTCTTGCAATGAGTAAACTTTCTATTAATAAATAAACTTTCTACCTATGAGAACCTTGGGGTTTGCAAGACCCACCCGTAACTCAAATATAAACTTTCTATCATACACTATAACAAAACCAAGGGCGGAATCGACCAACCAGCACCCAATGGCAAAGTATGAGCTCATACCCCCTCCAGCGATCCACTCGGATCCTAGCTCCGAAAAAAAAAACCCACTGGGGTATCAATCCAGTGGGGCAAACCATATTGGGGTTTGCAAGGCCCGTATAGTAACACCTCGGTCAAGGAGTGATATCGGTCAACCGGCGCCCAATGACAAAAAGAATGCTCATACCCCCTCCAGCGATCTACTCGGATCCTGTCTTTGGGAAACAAAACCAACTGGGGTAGTAAATCAGTGGAGTCACGTCAATCAAACATAAAAACTCTATCCTTCTACTATTAATGAGAGCCCTAAGATAGCAAAACCCACTGAGCAACTCAAATAAAATATGAAATTCATCTATGAAGGAATCATTCCGACTCCAAGTAAACATAATGTATTTCTATCAATAAGGGAAAAGTTCTCAAGTCTCAACTTCTACTAATACCGTTGTTCTATACATCTATATCGTTCTAAGTTCAAAAGAATCGAAATCAATAGTTATTCATGTATACAACTTACTTGTTAGTACTTAATACAATGCATAAAGTTGCAAATATGGATAATACTTTGAAACATAGGCATATAATAGTTAGTTACTGCATGTACGTACCTGTAACTGCTACGGCAAGGCAAGGAGTCGCAATAATCACCAAAAACAAGGTTTTACCTTCCTCTTATGAACAAAGCACCTAGATAAGTTAGAAATAGAACTAATAAGCCTACTTATCTACCTTTTTAGAGCAACTACAAGTCAAGGAAAGCAATCATTCACCTACCCAAGCTAAGCTTTCAATTATTCCAATATGCACTTTAACCACTCAATACTAATCAGATTACAATCACACATGAATTATACCATCAAGTCTAGACTGAGCACAACTAACATTGATAAGAAAGTATGTTTTTAGGATAAATTCATTAATGAGTACAATTCAACTTTATAAACTTGCAATTATAATAATACTATGAATTATTAATACTTGCCATGTAATATGTTAATTAACTAATAATGATAATACTTATGATAATAATGATTTGAAAGGCACTTCACCACATTATTTAATGTTCCTTGTGAATACAACAAGAACGTAAGAGTTACTTAGATCGCTCACAACAAGCCCCCCATAACTTATGCCAAAGCTATGCAACCTTAACAATGAATATTTCAATTTAACAATGACAATAAACTCACTCACAATACACAACCACAGAGATGCCCAACTAAAAACCATACAATCACATCACAAGCACAATTTAACAGCTCTTAGCAACTAATAATAACAATCAACAACCACGATTACCTAACAACAACCATTAAAGATATTACCCAATCAAAAACCATTATCAAAGATAAAAATGACAACGACTAATAACCACCATTAACAACTAACATTCCCCACCCTACTAACAACTAACATTCACAACTTACAACAATATCACTCCTAGAACATAACCATTAGCAACCACTTGACAAGAACCAACAACCACCAACAATAAATCACAATTACCAAGCTTAAGACTAAGAACTTCACTTGACCACCCAATAACGGTATATTGACAACAACTACTACCTAATTAACCACCATAACCATTACTAAATAGCAATCCTACCACGAAATTCCTCCAAAATAGGCTATTAAAAGCTTATACAAAGTTGTCCAAGAATTAAACACACCACCAAAATAGGGCATAATAGCATACACCACTGATAATTCCACCCTAATTCAAGCCCACACCAAAGTAAACTCAAATTACACATTACTTCTTACCCCTAACACAATCAATATAGAAAGTATTCAAGTTAACAAGAATAATAATAATAATAATAATAATAATAATAATAATAATAATAATAATAATAATAATAATAATAATAATAATAATAACAAAGCTGTAAGGGACACAATAAGCTTACAATTTATTGAAGTGAGAGTGGAGGGGGCATGGTGATGCAGAGAGTGGCGCGGTGGTGGTGTTTGTGGCTGCGTGTGAGGGTCGTGGGTCGTGGTGCGCGCGACAGTGGAGACTGTGGTGGTGCTGCGGCGCCTGCGCGTGAGGATGTGGGGTGCTGTCACGCGTGAGACTGACCTGCGAGGTGACTGTTGTTACGCAGTTGTGCTGGTGGCGGCGTGGGAATGAAGGGTGAAAGAGGAAGGATTGAGATGAGAGGAGGCACGAGTGAAAAGGGGTTTATGAGGGTTTTGTTTGGTTTTTTTTTTCTCCTTTTATTTTAGCCCTAATTCTCAACACCAAAACTTGGCCGAGACGGCCTCAAGGTAAGATGGCCCAATATTTGCGGCCTAGATTAACGGGCGTGGCCTGCACGCGCCCGGTTCCCTCCAACTTCCCTTTTTTTGTTTTATTTTTGGCATCTTTTTAATTTCCAAAATTGAAAACTAAATTTCAGTTTTCATAATCACTTTCTGCCATTTCAGTTTTTTCAACCTCCATTTTCGGTCTTGATTCTTATTCTTCCATCCTTCTTGCTTCTTTTTCCTCTTTTTTTCGTTGTTCCTCATTTGGCGATCTTCCTCCATTACTGGTAATGATTTTGTTTTTTTTTATATTCATCGTTTTTGTTTAGTTTATTTTGTGTTCGTTTTTTTCTGCCATTTTCGTTTTTTCTTTGTTGCTTCTTATTCCTCCATTTTCGTTGTTCTTGCATTTTCGTTTGTTTGTTTTGTTTTTTGATTTTGAGACATTTTGTGATTTTGTTGTATTTTTTCCTATGTTTTTCCATGTTTTTGTAGTGTTTTTGTTTTTTATAAACAATGGTGAAGCCTCAAGGTAGGAAGCAAGACGATGATGTGTCGTTGGCATGCATTGCAAAGCAACACTAGTGGGAAAAAAGCTATCGGCTGCTGCTTATTGGTTGCGGGTTTTAGGAACACGCAGCCAATATGAGTAATAAAAAGCTGGAAAAAAAATTAATAAAGGCTGCGGTTTTTACCCTTAACCGCAGCCCAATAGTGTTTCAAAAAGTATGATAAAGAAAGGGCTGCGGTTTTTTATATGTCCGTAGCCCTTAACCATTCGAAAATAATAAAGAAATTCAAAAAAAAAAAATTAATCAAGGGGCTGCGGTTTTTTAAGTGTCCGCAGCCCTTAACCATTTAAGAAATTCAGGCAAAAAAAATTAATGAAGACATATAAAAGCCCAAATTCCTGATCTTATCATACGAAAACCCTAATGCAACCCAAATTCCTGATCTGCGCCTCTCTCACACTTTCTTCTTCCTTCATTAAAATTTCGAAAACCCCAAAAATTCCTTTATTGAAATTTCGAAACCCCCAAAAATTCCTTCATTGAAATTTGGAATACCCCAAAAAAAACCCCAATGCAGCCCAGATCTGAGATTTCTTCATTCACCTTCTTCCTTCTTCCTTCATTTTCATTTTCTTCCTCTCCTTTTTAGAACCTCCCTTCTGATTTCTTCAAGAAGTTTGAAGAATTTTTGAAGATCTGAGATTTCGAAAAGAATTCATGCAGCCCATATCTGAGATTTCAAGAAGTTTGAAGAATTTTTGAAGATCCTTTCTTGAAGCTTTCGTTGAAGATGTTTAGATAATCATGGTTTTGTATGTTCAGATGCCAAATCTTGTATTTCTTGAAGTTTCGTTTTTTTTTCAGTTGTTGATTGAAAGATGTTGATTGTAATTGTTCTTGAACTGAGTTTTTTTTTTCAGTTGAAGTTTCGGTTTTTTTTTTCAGTTGTTGAAGTTTCGTTTTTTTTTTTTCAGTTGTTGATTGTAATTGTTCGAAAAGATGTTGATTTCAGTTGTTGATTGAAAGAATTCATGCAGTCCAGATCTGAGATTTCAAGAAGTTTCGTTGAAGATCTGAGTTTTTTTTCAGTTGTTGATTGAAAGATGTTAAGATTGTATTTCTGGGTTCGTTTTTTTGTGTTCTTCATGTTTGATGTTGAAATCGTTTTTTGTTTGATGTTGTTTGATGTTCTTTGTTTTTGAAATCGTTTTTTTGATTGATGTTGTTTGATTATTTTTTGTTTGATGTTCTTGTTCATGATTTCGTTTTCTGGGTTCATTATGAGATTTTGAATTTTTTTTATTTTCTAAATTGACTAAAGGGCTGCGGTTCTTGTATATGTCCGCAGCCCATGGTGTTTTTTTTATTTTGAAAAGGGCTGTGGTTTTAATGTCCGCAGCCAATAACGTTTTCTTATTTGCTGCTACTCCAAGGGCTGCGAGACAAAAACGAAGCCAATACCCCTAAAAAACCGCAACAATTGATGATTTTTCCACTAGTGCAAGTAGGAGTATCAAAGAAGATTGCTAAAATCTCAAAGAAGTCGGCTGAATCTTCAAAAAATACTGCTGTGAAGGCAAAGCAGTATAGAAATAGAATGAAAGAACAAATTGCAGTGATCTCAACTCCAGAGGGACCGTAAGTTATATTTCCATAATTGTTAGGGTTAACATGAAATGTATTTGATATAGATCTGAAATTTAGGTCATTAATTTTCCCATAGAATGGATGTATGTGTGATGGATTTTTTGGTTATGTAATTAAGTGAATTATTGATGCATATATGGTATTAACTGATAGTGATAAGTACTTCAAATTCATATTGGTTTATATGTATTCATTGTGATGTTTTGTATAATTTATATAGTTATCATCAAAATTGAAGTAGTTAAGTGAATGATTATACATGTTTTGTTTTATGTATTCTATGTTGTCTTGTATAAATAGATGTAAATAAGATATTTGTATAATTGATGCATGTATGGTTTTAATTGATACTGATAAGTTTGGAATTGTATGTATTCTATGTTGCCTTGTATATATGGTTTGCTAATCCTGATTTGAGAATGGTGTTGTTATGTTTTCTGGTTTATTGGTTTATTTGCTATTAGGTGTTGTTGGTCGTTGTTAGTTGTTGCTAGTTGATGTTGTTAGCTGCTACATCTGCTGCTCTTATTCTGATTCAAAATGGTGCTGCTCTTAGTCTTAATTAATGCATGTATGGTCTTAATTGAAAGTGATAAGTTTATAATTGAAAGTGATAAGTTTATAAGATAATTAGTGTATAATTGATGCATGTATGGTCTTTATTGAAAGTGATAAGTTTATAATTGAAAGTGATAAGTTTATAAGATAAGTGTATAATTGATGCATGTATGGTCTTAATTGAAAGTGATAAGTTTGGAATTGTATGTATTCAATGTTAGCCTTGTAAATGTAGATGTAAATAAGATTAGTGTATAATTTATATAGTTATCATCAAAAATGAAGTAGTTAAGTGAATGATTATACATGTTTTGTTTTATGTATTCTATGTTGCCTTTGTATAACTAGTTGTAAATAAGATAAGTGTATAATTGATGCATGTATTGTATTGATAGTGATAAGTTTGGAATTGTGTGCGTAGGGTGGAGAAGGAAATCAGAACAAATTGCAAGATTTGGTCGTTTATGCGTATGGTGGATGGGGAGAAGGTTGTTTTAACAAAACAACAAATGGAAGCTGTAAAAGAGATTGGGTTTGGTGGTTTGCTGGAAATGAAGATCACCAAATACCCACCAGGTATTCTAGCATACTTGGTTTCAAACTTTGATCCTCATGGGTGGGTACAATGGATCAAAACGGAGAGGTTGGAAAGGCAATACTATCTTTCTCCTGCTGATGTCCATGATATTCTGGGGTTGCCGATTAATCAAAGCAATCTAATCCAATCTGTTTTCAATAATAAAGAGCTGGTCACAAGGTGGAGGCGTTTTTTTCGGGGTCGGGGATGATGAGGAGCTGAAAACGCATATGGTACTGCATAAGTTCAAGGACTATCCAGAGGGAGGTGACGTTTTTAAGCAATTATTTGTGTTGTATGCTGGTTCATCTATTCTAGCTCCCCTACCGGAGAACAAAATCCGGTATAACTTGCTACCGGTTGTGGAGGTAGTTTCTTCAATTTCGTCTTTTGATTGGTGACAATACACGATGTCTGTTTTAGGATCATCCATTGCTCGAATCCTTAAAGCTGGTTCCACCCATTCAACTATGAATGGTTCAATTATTTTACTGGTGGCGTATTGTCACCGTGTTGTATTCAAGGGTCAAAGGTACCCAAGGTCACTTCCTCTAATTGGGACCCTTAATGATCAGATGTTGAAGGTGAGGTTTTTCAAGAGAGGGAGGGAGGGTTTGGCAATGGTTTGCTTTTAGTTGATGGGATCCCGATTTGCGAGGGAAGTACGGACTTTTCTTCTGGAGGTCTTAAAAATTTGTCTGTGGGTGAAGCTGGTGGGGAGGGTGAGGTGAACAATGTGATGAGTAAATTTTAACTAACCGTAAGCGCACGGTGTACGCGTAGTGCAGGTCGAACACAAGGAGGCTTAATAATTCAAAATTGTATGTTTATGACTAGCTAAGACAAGGTTCAAACAAAATATGAGATGGTGTTCTAAACCTAAGATGCAATTGACTAAGACAATAATAAAAATGAGGTATAACAATGATATAAAAGACACTAGGGCGTCGGGTATCACCCAATTCTAACATGGAATTCAATCACTTTCACGATTGTATGAAATTAAGCCATGGATATGAAAGAACGTGATCTAATTAGTCTCAAGCTTCCGCTCTATTGACTAATATCGATTTAAGACCAACTAGCATTAATCCTCAAACTTCCGTTCTATTGGCTAATACTAGAAGGAATTTAACTCAAATATATCTCAATCCTAAGTTAAACCAATTCTCAAACTTCCGTTTTATTGAAAGGGCTAACAAAGATATTTAAATCAAGACTCATTAAGCATAGGTTCAATCATCGACTCAATCGCACACAATCAATCAATAAAATATCAAACCATGCTTCGAATTAGGGATTTCACCCTAACCCTAGATAAAGAAACTACTCACAACTCATGATCATATAAAACATATAACAAACAATAGACAATAATGTAAAAAGGAATGATGAAACAACGAAACTTACGGAACGAGAAAATAACATAAACTGAAATGCGGAATTCGAATTCTACAAGAAGTTCTTCAAAGGTTAATTGAAAGAAAACTAAAAACTACTAAGAAAAAGTTACAGGAAAAGAAACTAAACTAAAATCTGCATAACTTACAAAAAAGTAACCGCCACTATTTATAGTGGTTCCAAAAATTGGAAGAAAAGCGTCAAAATAATGGCCGGATTGAAAAAGGCGACGAGCGGCGCTTCCTGAGCGACGATCGTCGCTCAGCTGCTAGAGATTTCATCGCAGCTTCTTCGATAGGCGACGAGCGTCGCTTATAGGGCGACGACTCGTCGCTCAGCTACGGCATGATGCTTCATTATTTGCACGAAATTGCGATGAGCGTCGCCTATGGAGCGACGACTCGCCGCTTAGCTACGGCGCGCCTTCTATATACTGCTGATAATAGGCGACGAGCATTGCACTTGGAAGGGCTCGTCGCTTGGCTTTTTGTTGTACTTTACTCCACTTTCCTTGCCTTCTCCTCATCGGGACTAGCTTGTGGCCCGGTTTCTTCACGTGACAAGGGGTCTTAGGCTATTTCTCCAAGCCTTCACCCTCTTATAACTCCGAAATCTACCTAAAACTCCGATTTTGCCTCAAAAATCACATAAAACATGGAATTGACCTTAAGAGACAAAATGTACACAAAACACTAAAGATATACCTAAAAACCCACTAAAACTTCAAGTAAGGAGCGTAAAATGAACACGGATAAGTGCAAATAATTGCACTTATCACAATGTACTGAAGTTCACGATTCCGAATGGCATTAAGAAGGATTTTGAAATTAAATCCATGGCCAAAGATGTGAGTATATATGTTTTACTTATATTTAAACTACTCTATTTAGACATATAATTGCTATTTTCATGATCACATTTGAGATTAATTGATAAGTTGTTAAGTTGTTTAATTGTTGGTTATAAAATGATAAGTGCTGGTGTTTTGAATGCTTTCAAAATGTTTATTTTTGATAATTGTATGTGTTAAGTTGTTAACTATGGGAAATAAGATGATAAATGATGGTGTTTTGACAACTTTTAAAAGGTTTATTTTTGATAAATGTTTGTGTTAAGTTGTTAACTGTGGGAAATAAGATGATAAGTTATAGTTTTTTGACAGCTTTTAAAAGGTTTATTTTTGTTAAATGTGTGTGTTAAGTTGTTAACTGTGGGAAATAAGATGATAAGTTATGGTGTTTTGACAGCTTTTAAAAGGTTTATTTTTGTTAAATGTGTGTGTTAAGTTGTTAACTGTGGGAAATAAGTTGATAAGTGATGCTGTTAGGTCGAAGATGTATTGTGTGTTTGATTGACTATAAAAGTGTTAATTTTTGAACTTGTATGTTTTAATGCGTGAATTGTGTCATTTAACATATTAATTGTTTGTGCATTTTTAATAGTCTGTTGAAGAGGCTTGTTTGATGCTGAAGAGAGACATTAATGTAGTCGTGTACACCTACATGAATAGGTTGTGTAAGGCTTCTACAAAGAGGTTCGAAGACGAAGGAGTAGGCCCAGTCATTCAACAGATTTTCGAAGACAATGAGTGGCTGGCTTCTGTCGATGCGTTGGTCGGAGAATTAATAAAAAAATCAAACTGTCCACAAAGTGTAGCAGTTGAACCTACTATTGCGGGGCATTCATCTCCTGATCAGAACCTAGAGGATGAGCCTGATTATATTGATGTTCCTTCAACATTGAAAGATTGTTGTTCAATTGAGCTGGGGCCAAGCGGTGTGGACGTCCCATATGTGTCCCAGTTTATGATTTTGAATAAAGAACGTTTCAAAGATTTTTTACGGTTAGAGAAGGAGGTGATCGATTATTGCATGCTTGAGGAAACGACGGACAGCTAGTGAGTTCTATGAACCATACTTTTTCGCTTTTTCCTTTTTCTTTATAATTACATTTTTTGTTTTAATACTACGTATCTTTTTGTGTTCCTTTGTTTTCAGTTAAGATATTTTTACATTTGAAGATTTTTATGCTGTTTCACGCGCCGAAGCGTTGACTTTGAAGAACCATGGACAGATTCAGTCTGTAATTCTTGATTGCTGGGCAGTATACTTGTGTATGATTGAGAGGAAGCAGGATTAGTTGATTCCCAATAAACAATGGAAAGCTTTTGTGTTCACAACACAAGCCTGTGTAAGTGGTTCACACCTCTTTTTGAGGTAGTTTTTGATCGTGTTTATTTTACGTAGTATTTATTTTTATATTTTGATGATATGTTTTTAATTTGATAGCGTGCTTTGGGGATGTTGATGAATGAGAAGGATAACGAGACAGCGATTGCATTGAAGGTGGAGGTTGTTGAGGCATGGCAGTTCCATGTGGACCTGTTTAATGCAAACGCTGAAATTGAATTCACAAATATGGTATGTTTTTTGATACTCTTTCTTAATTGACTTGTATATTTGGTTAATTGATAGGTATAAGAGTATTTATTGATTTTAGATATAAGTTAGTTTGATGGAATTTGGTTAATTGATAGGTATAAAAGTATATATTGACTTGTATATTTGGATAACTAATAGACATAAATTGATTATTGAGGCACATTGCATTATAATTTATGTGTATTATTTGTTTTCAATTTTGACATTATGTGTATCAATAATGAGTTATTCATGAAATTGACATGTATATTTGGTTTATTGATAGGTATAAGAGTATTTTATTGATTTTAGATATTAGTTAGTTTGATGGAATTTGGTTAATTGATAGGTATAAGAGTATATACTGACTTGTATATTTGGATAATTGATAGACATAAATTGATTATTGAGGCACTTTACATTATAATTTATGCGTACTATTTGTTTTCAATTTTGACATTATGTGTATCAATAATGATATTATATCTGTCACTTTTTATGAAAAAGGAACTAACAACGTAATTGAATGAGTTATTCATGAAATAGATTGCTTTAAATATATTTCTGATGAGTGTATTTCTTTTTTCTATTTATAGTTTTTCATCCCCATGTCTATTGAAAAACAACAACACCATGTGGTGTTTGTTGTTGATACAAGGCAGAAGGTTGTACATTATCTAGACAACATAAAGAGAAGAAAGGATTATAAAGACGCAGCAATCTTGCATAAGCTTATTGTCGGTTGTTTTTCTGATTTTCTTGATACATTTAAACACCCTTGTGCTGATGAAGTGCTTGATTACAATCTGAGTATTGTTAAGATGCCCTGGACTGTAAATGAAGCAAATGACTGTGGTGTTTATGCTGCGTTTTTCATGGAGCAATTTATGGGCGACAAGGATTTTGGCCCTCTTACATCATCCGCAAACAGGATAAGGTACAGGGGGTCAATTTGCAGTAGACTAGTCTTGTCCGATGTGAATAAGAATAGAGATGTATTGTTGAAGAATGTTGATACTTTGAACAAAGAAAAAGAAATCAAGAGGCCACTGATCATGGCTGAAAGGGAGTTGAGAGTGGAGTATGCACAAAAGAAGAAGGAGGATGATGCAAAAAAGAAGATGGAGGAGTATTCAAAAAAGAAGGAGGCGTTGTCACAAAAGAAGAAGGAAGAGGAACAAAGGAAGAAGGAGCATGAAGTTTTGAAGGGACCAAAGAGAACTAGCAGCAACAAGTTGGTTCCGGTGAAGGATATCACAAAGGGGAAATAGTCAACAATTTGTAATTTGTGTTGAATGTTGAACAATCATATATATAGTTTACTAAATCTTAGTTTACTTGAACAATTAAACAAGTTGGTAGAACATCACTGTTTTTTGGTTTACTTGATGTAATAGAAGGTTAACTTTCGAAATTGCTATTTTTAAATACTCGATTGTCCTCTTAATATACTCAATTGTCCTTCTAAAATACTCAATTGATATGCTATACAATTCATATTTGTTTAACTTGATGTAATGTTATAATGTTAAAATTGTTATGTTAAAATTATCAATTGTCATCTTAAAATAGTCAATTGTCCTCTTAAAGTATTCAGTTGTCATCTTAAGATAGTCAATTGTCCTCTTAAAGTATTCAGTTGTCATCTTAAGATATTCATTTTTCATCTTAAAGTAATCTATTTTTCATCTCTTGATAGTTAGTTCATTTTCATATTAAGATACTCAATTTATATATTAAAGTACTCAGTTGTCATCTTAAGATAGTCAGTTTATATATCAAAGTACTCATTTCGCCTCTTAAAGTATACACTTCACTTACTAAATTGCTATTTTAAAATACTTAATTGTGCTCTTAACTTACTCAATTGTCCTCTTAAAAAAAATTGATGTACAGGTTGTATATGATCTCACAAATAATGGTATTGAATCAAATTATATGTTTGATTTTCTGCCCCATCTTCAATTTCATTAGTACTCTTTTCAGTTATCTTGTTAACTTCGTCAATTGTTGCCTTATATAGTGTTTCTACTACCTTCCTTGCTTCTTCATTGTCTCCATGTAAGTGTGGAACGTCATGCATGTTGTCATCACTATATCCATCAAACCAGACGCTGTTAAGAATCAAATTGAGGCTATTATCAATGAAACTGATACACTTTATTGGACAATTGATCCATTTAGTCTTAAAACTGATTGATGTAAATGGACAATTGTCATTTAAAGTTTTCTTGAATGTAGTATAATATTATAATTCATGATATAATTTGACAATTGATTCATTCATAACTGATCATATTAGAAGCATAATTGATCATATTAGAAGCATAATTGAACATACTAGAAGCATAATTTGTAAAACAGAACATCATATTAGAAGCATAACTGAAACATACTAGAAGCATAACTGATCATATTAAAAACTGAACACTTTAACCATGATGAATGTGTTAAGATAGAAATTGAACATACCTGTGTTATCTGCGTCGTCTTCATCATACATCTCCATCGTATCCAACTCAAATTCACCATTAACATCTTCATCATGTAGAAAATCTGAAAAAATGTTAAGAATATGACTTTCAAATTTCGATCGTTCATCTTGAAAACGAATCAAGAAATTCACCTTCAATTTGTTCAATTTGTGTTATTGATTCTTGTAATCTCAATTCAATTTCAAATTCATTCATTAGATCATCCATTGTAGCCATTCTTGAAACGAAATGAAGAAATTTGCAGAGATTGTGATGAAATTGAGAGAAATTGATTAGTTATTCTTTCCTATTTTAGGCGCGCCTATGTAGTTTAATTAGGGAAGTTTCTGAATTTTGAATTTGGAAGTTTATGTTTTAAAAGAGGAAGTTTATATATTACATTCAATCCTCCCCCCATTTTCGCGCCTATGCTGGCTTGGGCTGGGCCGTCTCACCTTGAGACGGTCTCGGCCAAGACCGGCTGAATTCTCAAACCCTAACCCACCATAAACGATGAATACAACTTTTTTACATAACACTTATTAGCCCAACTAAGTAAAATAATTTTGTTATGCTCACAATTAGAGCTGTTCATAAGTGACCAGACCCGAAAAATCGAACCGAATCCGAAAGTAAAGTAAACCTAAAAACGAAAGTAAAGTAAAGTAAACCGAAACCGAAAGTAAAGTAAAGTAAATCGACCCGAAAATATCTTTCGTTTTCAGGTTTACTTTACTTTCAGTTTCGGTTCGATTTATCGGGTCGGGTCACTTTTGAACAGCTCTAACTGATAGCATAACAAAATTATTTTACTTAGTTGGGCTAATAAGTGTTATGTAAAAAAGTTGTATTCATCGTTTATGGTGGGTTAGGGTTTGAGAATTAGGGCTAAAATAAAAGGAGAAAAAAAAACCAAACAAAACCCTCACAAACCCTTTTTCACTCGTGCCTCCTCTCATCTCAAGCCTTCCTCTTTCACCCTTCATTCCCACGCCGCCACCAGCACAACTGCGTAACAGCAATCACCTCGCAGGTAAGTCTCACGCATGACAGCACCCCACATCCTCACGCGCAGGCGCCGCAGCACCACACAGCCTCCACTGTCGCGCGCACCACGACCCACGACCCTCACACGCAGCCACAAACACCACCACCGCGCCACTCTCTGCATCACCATGCCTCCTCCACTCTCACTTCAATACATTGTAAGCTTATTGTGTCCCTAAAGTGCAAGAATTTCTTTACACCTTTATTATTATTATTATTATTATTATTATTATTATTATTATTATTATTATTATTATTATTATTATTATTATTATTATTATTATTATTATTATTATTATTATTATTATTCTTGTTAACTTGAATACTTTCTACATTGATTGTGTTAGGGGTAAGAAGTAATGTGTAATTTGAGTTTACTTTGGTGTGGGCTTGAATTAGGGTGGAATTATCAGTGGTGTATGCTATTATGCCCTATTTTGGTGGTGTGTTTAATTCTTGGACAACTTTGTATAAGCTTTTAATAGCCTATTTTGGAGGAATTTCGTGGTAGGATTGCTATTTAGTAATGATTATGGTGGTTAATTAGGTAGTAGTTGTTGTCAATATACCGTTATTGGGTGGTCAAGTGAAGTTCTTAGTCTTAAGCTTGGTAATTGTGATTTATTGTTGGTGGTTGTTGGTTCTTGTCAAGTGGTTGCTAATGGTTGTGTTCTAGGAGTGATATTGTTGTAAGTTGTGAATGTTAGTTGTTAGTAGGGTAGGGAATGTTAGTTGTTAATGGTGGTTATTAGTCGTTGTCATTTTTATCTTTGATAATGGTTTTTGATTGGGTAATATCTTTAATGGTTGTTATTAGGTAATCGTGGTTGTTGATTGTTATTATTAGTTGCTAAGAGCTGTTAAATTGTGCTTGTGATGTGATTGTATGGTTTTTAGTTGGGCATCTCTGTGGTTGTGTATTGTGAGTGAGTTTATTGTCATTGTTAAATTGAAATATTCATTGTTAAGGTTGCATAGCTTTGGCATAAGTTATGGGGGGCTTGTTGTGAGCGATCTAAGTAACTCTTACGTTCTTGTTGTATTCACAAGGAACATTAAATAATGTGGTGAAGTGCCTTTCAAATCATTACTATCATAAGTATTATCATTGTTATTTAATTAACATATTACATGGCAAGTATTAATAATTCATAGTATTATTATAATTGCAAGTTTATAAAGTTGAATTGTACTCATTAATGAATTTATCCTAAAAACATACTTTCTTATCAATGTCAGTTGTGCTCAGTCTAGATTTGATGGTATAATTCATGTGTGATTGTAATCTGATTAGTATTGAGTGGTTAAAGTGCATATTGGAATAATTGAAAGCTTAGCTTGGGTAGGTGAATGATTGCTTTCCTTGACTTGTAGTTGCTCTAAAAAGGTAGATAAGTAGGCTTATTAGTTCTATTTCTAACTTATCTAGGTGCTTTGTTCATAAGAGGAAGGTAAAACCTTGTTTTTGGTGATTATTGCGACTCCTTGCCTTGCCGTAGCAGTTACAGGTACGTACATGCAGTAATTAACTATTATATGCCTATGTTTCAAAGTATTATCCATATTTGCAACTTTATGCATTGTATTAAGTACTAACAAGTAAGTTGTATACATGAATAACTATTGATTTCGATTCTTTTGAACTTAGAACGATATAGTTTATGTTTGTGAGACGTGCGCCTGAGTTAAGTTACCTCATAGGAGTTACAAATCCCAAGGGTAGACTATGATCACACTTAATTTAAGGTAGATAAGCTTCATAAGGTCAGACATTAGGTATTCTTTTAATTCCCTTGGTTGAGTTGATACTATGCGTGTTTTATAAGAGTTTATGTTTTTGTGAAGAGGAGTGTTAAGACTCATATTCCATCCTCGACACATGGTTCGTGATGAAAAAGAAATAATGAGACTAAGATGTAAAGATGAACGATTAATTGTTGATAGTTGTGCTTTGTGCTTTATGAAATCATCCTTATATTGTTGTATATTGGCCTTATTATATTTGGTGTTAATTACTGACGTGTATGTGTATGTGTTTGTGTTTGTGTTTGTGTTTTATGTTTGATTGATTATAATTTTCTATGATGTTTTTGCTATGATATATTTGACCAATGGTCTAATGTTGAGCAGCGGGATCATCCTAGATAGATGTAACATGTATTGGAGGTTCTTTTGCATTGTATTGGGGGAGAATGATGATTGCGAAGCATAACACTAGTTATGCGTTTGTATTTTTATTTCATAGCTTCTATATGTCTTTTGTAAACTTTACATTGTATATGTTGGTACGAGGCCTTGTGTCCTTTTGTATTATTTATACTTCCGCTGCATAGTTTATGGTTTTGTATGATTTATAAGTATTATGTTGTTAAAGCAAGTAGCAAAACACTTAATTATGATGATGATTTTTGTCACTTAATTGAACATGCTTTATCTTGTACGTTGGAAGAGTGCGATAAAGATGTGTCGAATAAGAATGAATTAAGGTTTGGGACAATACACGAGGTGTATAATTTTGATTGTGAGATGCTTGTGGGTTGTATGCAAGTGCAACAAAGTAATAAACATGGGACAGCAGCAATGGTAAACTGTCAGAAGGTTGGCTCGACTGTGGGTGCTCGTTCGAGCAAGGATCCAGCTCGTCCGAGCGTTGAACACAGCAGCAGACAGTAGGCTTCAGAGGTGGCCTGCTCGTCCGAGCAACAAGTGGCTCGTTCGAGCAGGGGGGTCAGCAGCTGGCGTGGCCTTTTGAACTTCCTCTTGATCAGTTTCTGTTTAGCTTTATTGCATTGAAGTTCTTGTTTATTGCTAGCTTTATTATGTAGTTTATTATCTTACTTATTAGTAAGATTAATTATGTGAGTTACTTTGTGTTTAATGGTGATAAATGTGACTCTATGAATGACACTCACCTTGGCCTATAAAAGGGAGTATCATTCATAGAGATGAGGCACCACAAACACACATATTGATAGGTCTTAAGCATTGTATGAATCTTGTGGGTGTTCTACTTTAGCTTAAGCTTTTGTGAGGATCTTAAGAGGTTGTTCTTAAGGTCAAGGGGAGGTTTATTATACTTGTATTGTTGAGTCCATTTATAATAAACAACATTTGAGAGGGAGGTATCCAAGATACCTCATAAACACTTGTGTCTTTCATTTTGCTCATATTCTCATTGTGTTTACTTGTTAAGAATCTTGCTTGGCACCGTTCCTTTCAATTGGTATCAGAGCGGGAAGATCATTTGGGTCATTTGGGGTGAGAAAGTAAGGTTAAAAGAACAACAAACACAATGAGTGAAGGGGGAAAGTTCCAAATTCAGTTGTTTGATGGAAAGATCAACTTTGCGGTTTGGAAAAGCTCCGTGGAGGATTGCCTAGTGCAACAAGGCATTGATGAGGCTTTGTTACAAGAGAGGCCAACTCACATTGAGGAGGCAAATTGGACACAAATACGGAAGAAGGCGGTAAGCACAATCCGGCTTGCCATTGCACCCGAAATCAAGTACAACTACTTGAAGGAGACAAATCCCGGTGCGTTGTTAGAGAAATTACAAACGGTGTATGCTTCTAAATCTCTAACCAACAAACTATGCTTGAGGTGGGAATTGTATCAACTCATGAAAGATGAGGATAATCTATGCAAGACCACATAAACACATTCAACAAGTTGGTGTGTCAATTGTTGAATGCGGATGAAAAGTTAACCGATGAAGAACAAGCCTTACTACTCTTGGCTTCACTTCCCAAGGACTATAAGAACATAGTCCAAACGTTGCTCTTAGGTAGGGAATCTATTACTCTTGATCAAGCATTGGCGGCGTTGAGAGAGAATGATAGGTTCATGGTGAGAAGAGATGGGGAAGAGAGAAGGAATGTTGGGGATGGCTTGTTTGGTGAGGGTTCTTCAAGGGGTAGGACCAAAGACCAAGGTTACAAAGGTAGGGGAAAGTCTCAAGGGAAGGGTGACTATAGTGACAAAGAGTGTTACTATTGTAGGAAAAAGGGGCACATACAAAAGATGTGCAAAGAATTTAAGGAAGACCTTAGGAAGATGAAATCCTTAAGGAATGTGAAAAATGATGATGAGGTTAGCGGGAACGCGGCTCTAGGCATTGGAAGTGATGATGACTATGATGGGGCTCTCTTAGTTGATGGGGGAGAGGTTCATAGTAAGGAATGGGTAATAGACTCCGGTTGCTCATTTCACATATGTTGTGAGAAGAAAAAATTTACTAAGCTTAGTGTGGGGGATTATGGCCTTATTACTTTACCAAATGATGAGAAGGTGAAAGTAGAAGGTATTGGAGAAGTTATAATTGAGACTCTCGGAGGGGTCAAGAGAAGGCTCGGTGATGTGAGGTATGTTCCTAAGTTTGAGAGGAATATAATTTCATTGGGTAGAATTGAGAGTAAAGGATGCACTTTCAAAGCACAAGGAGAGGTTTTGAAAGTCATTAGGGGGAGCATTGTGCTCATGAAGGGAGTAAGAAACTTGAGGAACTTGTATGAACTACAAGTTGGGTGTGGTAGCCTAGGCCACACAAATGATGGTAAGTGTGTTTTTGGGTCAAAGAAAGTTACTTTTGATGATGGTAAGAGTTTTGCACTTGAGGGGGAGATTGTTAAAGCAAGTAGCAAAACACTTAATTATGATGATGATTTTTGTCACTTAATTGAACATGCTTTATCTTGTACGTTGGAAGAGTGCGATAAAGATGTGTCGAATAAGAATGAATTAAGGTTTGGGACAATACACGAGGTGTATAATTTTGATTGTGAGATGCTTGTGGGTTGTATGCAAGTGCAACAAAGTAATAAGCATGGGACAACAGCAATGGTAAACTGTCAGAAGGTTGGCTCGACTGTGGGTGCTCGTTCGAGCAAGGATCCAGCTCGTCCGAGCGTTGAACACAGCAGCAGACAGTAGGCTTCAGAGGTGGCCTGCTCGTCCGAGCAACAAGTGGCTCGTTCGAGCAGGGGGGTCAGCAGCTGGCGTGGCCTTTTGAACTTCCTCTTGATCAGTTTCTGTTTAGCTTTATTGCATTGAAGTTCTTGTTTATTGCTAGCTTTATTATGTAGTTTATTATCTTACTTATTAGTAAGATTAATTATGTGAGTTACTTTGTGTTTAATGGTGATAAATGTGACTCTATGAATGACACTCACCTTGGCCTATAAAAGGGAGTATCATTCATAGAGATGAGGCACCACAAACACACATATTGATAGGTCTTAAGCATTGTATGAATCTTGTGGGTGTTCTACTTTAGCTTAAGCTTTTGTGAGGATCTTAAGAGGTTGTTCTTAAGGTCAAGGGGAGGTTTATTATACTTGTATTGTTGAGTCCATTTATAATAAACAACATTTGAGAGGGAGGTATCCAAGATACCTCATAAACACTTGTGTCTTTCATTTTGCTCATAATCTCATTGTGTTTACTTGTTAAGAATCTTGCTTGGCACCGTTCCTTTCAATTGGTATCAGAGCGGGAAGATCATTTGGGTCATTTGGGGTGAGAAAGTAAGGTTAAAAGAACAACAAACACAATGAGTGAAGGGGGAAAGTTCCAAATTCAGTTGTTTGATGGAAAGATCAACTTTGCGGTTTGGAAAAGCTCCGTGAAGGATTGCCTAGTGCAACAAGGCATTGATGAGGCTTTGTTACAAGAGAGGCCAACTCACATTGAGGAGGCAAATTGGACACAAATACGGAAGAAGGCGGTAAGCACAATCCGGCTTGCCATTGCACCCGAAATCAAGTACAACTACTTGAAGGAGACAAATCCCGGTGCGTTGTTAGAGAAATTACAAACGGTGTATGCTTCTAAATCTCTAACCAACAAACTATGCTTGAGGTGGGAATTGTATCAACTCATGAAAGATGAGGATAATCTATGCAAGACCACATAAACACATTCAACAAGTTGGTGTGTCAATCGTTGAATGCGGATGAAAAGTTAACCGATGAAGAACAAGCCTTACTACTCTTGGCTTCACTTCCCAAGGACTATAAGAACATAGTCCAAACGTTGCTCTTAGGTAGGGAATCTATTACTCTTGATCAAGCATTGGCGGCGTTGAGAGAGAATGATAGGTTCATGGTGAGAAGAGATGGGGAAGAGAGAAGGAATGTTGGGGATGGCTTGTTTGGTGAGGGTTCTTCAAGGGGTAGGACCAAAGACCAAGGTTACAAAGGTAGGGGAAAGTCTCAAGGGAAGGGTGACTATAGTGACAAAGAGTGTTACTATTGTAGGAAAAAGGGGCACATACAAAAGATGTGCAAAGAATTTAAGGAAGACCTTAGGAAGATGAAATCCTTAAGGAATGTGAAAAATGATGATGAGGTTAGCGGGAACGCGGCTCTAGGTATTGGAAGTGATGATGACTATGATGGGGCTCTCTTAGTTGATGGGGGAGAGGTTCATAGTAAGGAATGGGTAATAGACTCCGGTTGCTCATTTCACATATGTTGTGAGAAGAAAAAATTTACTAAGCTTAGTGTGGGGGATTATGGCCTTATTACTTTACCAAATGATGCGAAGGTGAAAGTAGAAGGTATTGGAGAAGTTATAATTGAGACTCTCGGAGGGGTCAAGAGAAGGCTCGGTGATGTGAGGTATGTTCCTAAGTTTGAGAGGAATATAATTTCATTGGGTAGAATTGAGAGTAAAGGATGCACTTTCAAAGCACAAGGAGAGGTTTTGAAAGTCATTAGGGGGAGCATTGTGCTCATGAAGGGAGTAAGAAACTTGAGGAACTTGTATGAACTACAAGTTGGGTGTGGTAGCCTAGGCCACACAAATGATGGTAAGTGTGTTTTTGGGTCAAAGAAAGTTACTTTTGATGATGGTAAGAGTTTTGCACTTGAGGGGGAGATTGTTAAAGCAAGTAGCAAAACACTTAATTATGATGATGATTTTTGTCACTTAATTGAACATGCTTTATCTTGTACGTTGGAAGAGTGCGATAAAGATGTGTCGAATAAGAATGAATTAAGGTTTGGGACAATACACGAGGTGTATAATTTTGATTGTGAGATGCTTGTGGGTTGTATGCAAGTGCAACAAAGTAATAAACAAGGGACAACAGCAATGGTAAACTGTCAGAAGGTTGGCTCGACTGTGGGTGCTCGTTCGAGCAAGGATCCAGCTCGTCCGAGCGTTGAACACAGCAGCAGACAGTAGGCTTCTGAGGTGGCCTGCTCGTCCGAGCAACAAGTGGCTCGTTCGAGCAGGGGGGTCAGCAGCTGGCGTGGCCTTTTGAACTTCCTCTTGATCAGTTTCTGTTTAGCTTTATTGCATTGAAGTTCTTGTTTATTGCTAGCTTTATTATGTAGTTTATTATCTTACTTATTAGTAAGATTAATTATGTGAGTTACTTTGTGTTTAATGGTGATAAATGTGACTCTATGAATGACACTCACCTTGGCCTATAAAAGGGAGTATCATTCATAGAGATGAGGCACCACAAACACACATATTGATAGGTCTTAAGCATTGTATGAATCTTGTGGGTGTTCTACTTTAGCTTAAGCTTTTGTGAGGATCTTAAGAGGTTGTTCTTAAGGTCAAGGGGAGGTTTATTATACTTGTATTGTTGAGTCCATTTATAATAAACAACATTTGAGAGGGAGGTATCCAAGATACCTCATAAACACTTGTGTCTTTCATTTTGCTCATATTCTCATTGTGTTTACTTCTTAAGAATCTTGGAAGGGTGACTATAGTGACAAAGAGTGTTACTATTGTAGGAAAAAGGGGCACATACAAAAGATGTGCAAAGAATTTAAGGAAGACCTTAGGAAGATGAAATCCTTAAGGAATGTGAAAAATGATGATGAGGTTAGCGGGAACGCGGCTCTAGGCATTGGAAGTGATGATGACTATGATGGGGCTCTCTTAGTTGATGGGGGAGAGGTTCATAGTAAGGAATGGGTAATAGACTCCGGTTGCTCATTTCACATATGTTGTGAGAAGAAAAAATTTACTAAGCTTAGTGTGGGGGATTATGGCCTTATTACTTTACCAAATGATGAGAAGGTGAAAGTAGAAGGTATTGGAGAAGTTATAATTGAGACTCTCGGAGGGGTCAAGAGAAGGCTCGGTGATGTGAGGTATGTTCCTAAGTTTGAGAGGAATATAATTTCATTGGGTAGAATTGAGAGTAAAGGATGCACTTTCAAAGCACAAGGAGAGGTTTTGAAAGTCATTAGCGGGAGCATTGTGCTCATGAAGGGAGTAAGAAACTTGAGGAACTTGTATGAACTACAAGTTGGGTGTGGTAGCCTAGGCCACACAAATGATGGTAAGTGTGTTTTTGGGTCAAAGAAAGTTACTTTTGATGATGGTAAGAGTTTTGCACTTGAGGGGGAGATTGTTAAAGCAAGTAGCAAAACACTTAATTATGATGATGATTTTTGTCCCTTAATTTAACATGCTTTATCTTGTACGTTGGAAGAGTGCGATAAAGATGTGTCGAATAAGAATGAATTAAGGTTTGGGACAATACACGAGGTGTATAATTTTGATTGTGAGATGCTTGTGGGTTGTATGCAAGTGCAACAAAGTAATAAACATGGGACAACAGCAATGGTAAACTGTCAGAAGGTTGGCTCGACTGTGGGTGCTCGTTCGAGCAAGGATCCAGCTCGTCCGAGCGTTGAACACAGCAGCAGACAGTAGGCTTCTGAGGTGGCCTGCTCGTCCGAGCAACAAGTGGCTCGTTCGAGCAGGGGGTCAGCAGCTGGCGTGGCCTTTTGAACTTCCTCTTGATCAGTTTCTGTTTAGCTTTATTGCATTGAAGTTCTTGTTTATTGCTAGCTTTATTATGTAGTTTATTATCTTACTTATTAGTAAGATTAATTATGTGAGTTACTTTGTGTTTAATGGTGATAAATGTGACTCTATGAATGACACTCACCTTGGCCTATAAAAGGGAGTATCATTCATAGAGATGAGGCACCACAAACACACATATTGATAGGTCTTAAGCATTGTATGAATCTTGTGGGTGTTCTACTTTAGCTTAAGCTTTTGTGAGGATCTTAAGAGGTTGTTCTTAAGGTCAAGGGGAGGTTTATTATACTTGTATTGTTGAGTCCATTTATAATAAACAACATTTGAGAGGGAGGTATCCAAGATACCTCATAAACACTTGTGTCTTTCATTTTGCTCATATTCTCATTGTGTTTACTTGTTAAGAATCTTGGAAGGGTGACTATAGTGACAAAGAGTGTTACTATTGTAGGAAAAAGGGGCACATACAAAAGATGTGCAAAGAATTTAAGGAAGACCTTAGGAAGATGAAATCCTTAAGGAATGTGAAAAATGATGATGAGGTTAGCGGGAACGCGGCTCTAGGCATTGGAAGTGATGATGACTATGATGGGGCTCTCTTAGTTGATGGGGGAGAGGTTCATAGTAAGGAATGGGTAATAGACTCCGGTTGCTCATTTCACATATGTTGTGAGAAGAAAAAATTTACTAAGCTTAGTGTGGGGGATTATGGCCTTATTACTTTACCAAATGATGAGAAGGTGAAAGTAGAAGGTATTGGAGAAGTTATAATTGAGACTCTCGGAGGGGTCAAGAGAAGGCTCGGTGATGTGAGGTATGTTCCTAAGTTTGAGAGGAATATAATTTCATTGGGTAGAATTGAGAGTAAAGGATGCACTTTCAAAGCACAAGGAGAGGTTTTGAAAGTCATTAGGGGGAGCATTGTGCTCATGAAGGGAGTAAGAAACTTGAGGAACTTGTATGAACTACAAGTTGGGTGTGGTAGCCTAGGCCACACAAATGATGGTAAGTGTGTTTTTGGGTCAAAGAAAGTTACTTTTGATGATGGTAAGAGTTTTGCACTTGAGGGGGAGATTGTTAAAGCAAGTAGCAAAACACTTAATTATGATGATGATTTTTGTCACTTAATTGAACATGCTTTATCTTGTACGTTGGAAGAGTGCGATAAAGATGTGTCGAATAAGAATGAATTAAGGTTTGGGACAATACACGAGGTGTATAATTTTGATTGTGAGATGCTTGTGGGTTGTATGCAAGTGCAACAAAGTAATAAACATGGGACAACAGCAATGGTAAACTGTCAGAAGGTTGGCTCGACTGTGGGTGCTCGTTCGAGCAAGGATCCAGCTCGTCCGAGCGTTGAACACAGCAGCAGACAGTAGGCTTCTGAGGTGGCCTGCTCGTCCGAGCAACAAGTGGCTCGTTCGAGCAGGGGGGTCAGCAGCTGGCGTGGCCTTTTGAACTTCCTCTTGATCAGTTTCTGTTTAGCTTTATTGCATTGAAGTTCTTGTTTATTGCTAGCTTTATTATGTAGTTTATTATCTTACTTATTAGTAAGATTAATTATGTGAGTTACTTTGTGTTTAATGGTGATAAATGTGACTCTATGAATGACACTCACCTTGGCCTATAAAAGGGAGTATCATTCATAGAGATGAGGCACCACAAACACACATATTGATAGGTCTTAAGCATTGTATGAATCTTGTGGGTGTTCTACTTTAGCTTAAGCTTTTGTGAGGATCTTAAGAGGTTGTTCTTAAGGTCAAGGGGAGGTTTATTATACTTGTATTGTTGAGTCCATTTATAATAAACAACATTTGAGGGGGAGGTATCCAAGATACCTCATAAACACTTGTGTCTTTCATTTTGCTCATTTTAATTTCATTGTGTTTCATTGTTAGAACCTCGCTTTGCACCGTTCCTTTCATATGTCAATTTTAAAATGCAAGCGTTTACACTGGAACCACAATCCATGCTTGGCATGTTGATTAGAAGAGGCAGTGATGAATCATTCCGCCGTGGTGTGAGATTTCAAAGGCAATGATGCCTTTTAGATTAGATTAATTATTTTACTGTGTTTTCTATTCCTCCACGTCCTCGAATTTTAGCTGAAATGTTGCCTTAGTTTTAAAAAGCGCGCCTCAGGCGCAAGGCGCAAGGAGGCGAGGGCCAAAACGCTTTTTGGAGTCCAGGCGCAGCGCATACACAAAAGCGGCCCAAAAGGCGCGCCTCACATGCGCCTCGCGACTCGCACGCCTCGTGCGCCTCATGCAGTCCAGGCTCTAATTTCTTTTTTTTTTTCTCTGATTTCAAATAAGGCTAAGATAGGTTTAAAAAACCCATGATATTACTCATATACTCATCAAGTTAAATGATTTAAAATTTAAAAAACCCTAAATTTTGACCTAGAAGAAGCGAAGAACTTGATTCTGGTATTCTGCATCGCTATTTGCTCTTCGCCTTCTAGCTTGCTTTTTGCCTTCTTGCTCTTCGCCAGGTATGTTCTCCTTCCTTTCTTCTTTTTTCTTCTTTTTTTCTCCTTTCTTCTTTTTCTCTTTTTTTCTCTTTTTTCTTCTTAGACTGTCGACTGTGCTCTTCAAACCAGATTTTTTTTCTTCTCCAGCTGTCCTTCATTGACAGAGATGATGTTTTTTAAATTGTGTCACTCAAAACTCAATTTAATTGTTTGCTTTGTTTATCTTTGTCAATATTTTAAATTTCTTTTTATTTCTTTTGTTAACTCTAGAGTTTAGACTATGTTATCGAGTTATCGTATGACTTTATGTGCTAAAGTAGTGTTTATCTTACTTCTATGTTATTTTAATATGAACTTTATGTTGTTGTAAGTATCAAATATGTTTTAAAATTGATTTTTGAGCTTTTAAGTGAAATTGTGCGCCTCGCATACAAAAAGCCCGAGCCTCCGCCTCGCGCCTCGCGCCTCGGAAAATAGGACCTTTTGCGCCTCGGTGCGCCTCGCGCCTCTTAAAACTAAGAATGTTGCAGAAATTTCCACTCACAGCTTTAAAAGATTATTATTATTATTATTATTATTATTATTATTATTATTATTATTATTATTATTATTATTATTATATTATTATTATTATTATTATTATTATTATTATTTTATTTTTTCCTTTATTTTACTTTTAATGTAACACCTGTATTTTCTCCCGTCCTTTTCGGTTTTGGTTTCGTATAAGGGGTCGGTAGGTGGCTACTGATTTAGAAATAGTAATAGGCTAAAACCTAAAACCCACCATAGGTTAAATAAGACATGTGGATATGCATGTCCATTTGCCCTGGCCTTAGCAAAGTGGGGATCAGCCTGTCCTAATAGTTAGTGGTGAAATTGATAACTCTCGCGACTCTCATCCCCACAACTTTAACTTAAGCCCATCAATAAAATTCAACAAACTGGCTAGTGGCAAAGATTGTGACTCATTTGCCGTGCTAGCTTGTTAGATGTCCTCTGATAAGTCATGTTCATCATCACCATACAATTGCTGCTGTTTTATGATGCATTGATGGTGCGCCAGCAATGGCAGGCTCCAAAAGTGGCAATACTTGCTACTCTTTTAGTTGAGTATATATTTATTTAGATTGGCGTATAAGTATCTTGAGCACTGATTTATTTATTTTGCAGCGTTGATTGTGTAATTATGGGGAACCAGACATGGCTTGCGCTCAAATCTTGCAAGCATCAGGTGCATATTATCTGTTTCCTTATCAATTATCATGGTATTTCTTTCATCGAACTTGAGACTTTTGAAATTATGTCATATGCTGACCAGTGTTTTATTTGCATTTTATGTCATGATTATTATTATTAACTCAAAACTATGAAGAAAAAGATCAATTGAGTCAGTTGTCGCATGATGTTTTGATGTCTATCATGTCCCTGTTCACCATCAAGGAAGCTGCACAAACTAGTGTTCTTTCGCGCAGCTGGAATTACTTATGGCGATGTTTTCCCATCTTGGTCTTCAAAGATGATTTCCCAACACTACATTTTGTTGCACGAAATCCGATGTTACTTTCGGAAGGAAGATCAAATTTTACGACGATGGTGAACAGTGTTATTGACTCTCATCTTGGCATGACTATAGACAAGCTAAGGGTTATTTTCGACTTGGATACAAGCTATGAGTCGGATACTGATAAGTGGCTAGCTTTTGCTTTGGCAAAACATGTCAAAACACGTGAATTGAACTTCACACCACAAGTTGGCAGAAAAGTGCTATTGGCTTGTCGCTATTCTTGGCCCTTTGAATCTCGTTGGTTGTCTCGTGGTTTGCATCTTAGTTTGGCTTCCATAACATCTCTTTGTCTCAAATTTGTTAATGTAACTGACAAAGACATAGAGTGCATTCTTCTTTCTTGCCATGCCCTAGAGAGTATGCGCATTGTTCACGGGTCATTCGGTTTGAAAAACATAATCATCTCTCAAACATCCCTACAACTCAAACATCTAGAGTTATCTAATTGTTATTTGTCTTGCATCGACATTAAGGCCCCAAAACTTGTGTCGCTCACTCTGCACGGACGACCTATATCATTGATTATTAAAGACTCATTGCTTTCCAAGGTCTCAATTGGAAATGGATTTTATAGGGGAGAGGTTGTAGCCTCTGCTTATAGAAATATTTCACAATACTTTACCAAGCTGGAGTATTTGAGTTGGCACTTGTGCTTGTATGATTTCACGCGTGTCAATGTCAAGGTATACCACGATGATAAGTCTTTGTGAATAAATCTTATTTCCATGGAGATTTGCCAATAATTATTATTCCCCTCGTTATATGTGCTTGTTTGTTGTTGACATATTCATAATCAACTGTCATTATTTTATGCAGTGGAATTTGGGTATATCTAAACCACCTATCATGTCAAAACTTAAGCATTTAGAACTCCATGTTCGAGCTAAGGGTAAGGAAAGCCTACTTGGGTGGGCTTACTTGATCGAGGAATCTCCAGTCCTAGAAAAGCTCACTTTGAAGGTAGATCCCCTTACATATCCTTACAAGTAAATTTGATAATTTGTGTATACTTCCCGCTTATCACTAATAGTATTCATCAATCAAACTTAATTTGTATTTTATTCTTAATCTACTTTCTCTGTAGCAATAACAAACAAGTTGCTACATTTGACTTTTCACGCTATTCTGCCAAGGGCTGGCAAAGTTGAATTCTTTACTCCTCGGCACCGTAATTCAATCCTTAATATCTATAGTTGTGCTTAATAAAAAATTATAAAAAGTTGATACTATTAATCTTTGCATCGAGTCGAATCAAACAAAATCTCATTTGACTTTGTTCAAACTTCTTGTTTAAGAATAAATTACATAAGGTTGATTGATGAATAGTGTACATTTTATCAATGTAACAACTATGTTGTTACGGAGGAAATATAAGTATAGTCAAGTGTAATCTTGTTTGATTCGTCTCAATTTAAATATTATTAATATTAAGAATTAGAAATATTAATAATTGAATAAGGGACTTGGATAGTGTGAAAAAGTTCAATGTTGTAAACAGAGTATCCCGTTGCGCCTAAATAAAAGTCCCATTTTATGACAACTCTTGTCCTCTAAAAAACTCTCATCTCTCGACTGGCTTAATTTTTTCTCCACTTGAAAAAACTAAAACCATTATCCTCTTCTTTTATTCATCTTCTGCGTGTGCGTGTGCGTGTGCGTGTGCGTGTGCGTGTGCGTGTGCATGTGTGTGTGCGTGTGCGTGTGCGTGTGCATGTGCTAGTAATTTACTTCACTTAACATTAATGGCTAAAGATAAGAAGAATAAGATGGTTGTATCATTAGGACATTAAGGACGCACATTATGGTAAATGTGAGTGATTATTCTCTTTTTAAGAGTTGATTTCCCTCTCAATTTGTGCTTTCACAAAGTTCAATTTTGAGAGCTTCTACATTATTATGTACAAAATGGCCAAATGGGCAAAGTTCCTTTAAAATCTTCTAGTGTTATAGTATGATGATCATGTATTCCACATCTTGCAGTTCTCACCGTATTTATTGGGTTGCGATGTACGTGTAAGGAATATTGTGAAGCGTAAAGGGCGTCCCATTAATAACTTGAAAACCTTGCAGCACTTTGGTTATCTGGGAATGCCAATTGACATTGAATTTGCTACCTATGTAGTTGAGAATTCCATCAACCTAAAAGATGTAATTTTCACTCGTCAATTTACCAGGCCATTCCGTGACCCTTTTAGAGAATATGCTAGAAGCCATGTTTTAGAATTCATAAAGACACTGCCTCAAGAAGTTGCCTTCAGATTTGCAAACCTGCCAACCATTGCTGTTTTATTTCAACAACTCTGTATGCTTAGATCTTTGCTTGGTGAGTACTAGGGCTGTTCAAAAGCGGATACCGGGTCGACCCGATTCCGAAAACCCGGGTACCCGTTTTCCGGATACCTGATTTTGCGATCCGGTTCCGACCCGGTTTAAACCGGGTACCCGGAATCCAGATACCGGGTTTAAACCGGGTCGAAAACCGAGTACCCGGTTTTGTGTCTTGAATAATTTTTTTTTCTTATTTTTTTAATCATTTTTATATATAATTCAACTACAAAAATTTTAGAAATAGTTAACTAATTAACTTACTTGGTCTAAAATACAACCAATAGGCTAAAAATCCAAAAGATAATGAGTTAAGAAATTTTAACAATTAGAAGACAAAACAACAAAAATATTAAAAATTAGAAGACAACATACCAAAAATTAACAATTAGAAGACAAACTACTAAAATATTAACAATTAAAAAAACAAATAAAAATATTAACAATTATGAAGATGAAACGGCTGTTGTCTTATTGCTTTGAAATTGTTTTCCCAATTTGACGCAATTTCTCCATGACAGTTTGTATCTTCTCTGATATCATGGAGTAATTGTTAATTTTGGTCTGATATCATGGAGTAATTGTTTTCCCAATTAATTTTCCCCAATTTGATGCAATCTTTGAGCGACTTCATTTAGTCTGGAGTAAAGAGAAACGGCTGGAGTGAAGAGAGAGGGAGGGAAAATTAGGGTTAATTTTGGTCTTTGGGTATAAATACCTAGGTTTAAATTTTGAATTAATAAAAAAATAACAACAGCATCTCAACAGCCGCCCTAATGCAGCCAGTAAAATTATTATTTTTTATTTTTTTTTTAACTCAAAAAAAATATTTTTTTTTAAAATAAAATTCGGATACCGGGTACCCGATTTTAAAAAAATGCGTATCCGGTTCCGACCCGAATATCCGGTTTATAAACCGGGTACCCGGTCCGGAATATCCGCTTTTCAAAATTCGGGTCAAATATCCGGTTTTTAAAACCGGATACCGGATAAACCGGGTCAGGTTTTTGAATTCGGATATTTTTGAACACCCCTAGTGAGTACCATTTTGCTTCAATCTTATTTCTTAAAAATTAAAGTATAATATCATGATTTACAATATGTTTGTAATATTGCTTGGTAAATGGTAATATAATAGTGTGTTGTTATGAGGGCTATCTGATCTGTTTTGTTGAAATATTTTCAATGACATGTGAGTAAATATCACCAAATATTTTTAATTTTGCATTGTAATCAAGGAATTTATTTCTATTTCCTCCTTAGTAAATATACATTTTGTATATGAAATATATCTTATATTACAAAAAAAGTAATAACTTTATTATTATATTCCATTGTAACTCCGTTATTAAAATTTCAGTTAAAATTGAACTACATAAGAATATACAATATTATGATGCAAGTTTGAAAAAAATGGTAACATTGAAAAAAGAAAAGTAGTAGTTATCACATATACTTATTTTATATCAAAAAGAGTTTTGCCATTCGACATTAGGTGATATTGTTAAAAACATTATACCCCTCATTTCTTTTTGCTCGTCACATTTTCCGTTTTTGTCTATTTCTTTTTGTTTGTCACACTTCACTTTCATTTTTCATATTGTTCCTTTCATTCTTTCACATCTTTGGTCTCATTTATTTGTCACCCTCATCTTTTCTCATATTTGAGCTCACTTTTTACAATCCCTACAACTATGAACAATATCTTTTAGTTGCTACGCTTTCCTTTTTGGCAAATAAAAAAATCAAGGTAATGTACATCAATACCCCTCATTTAAAAATATCACCACTCACTCATTTTCCAAAACTCAAAATCACAAAAAAAAAAATCAACAAGAACAACTCTTACAACGGTGGTCTAACCATTAAACTTAATAGATCTAAATCATCTCTTATCTATTTATTTTATGATATCTCCTATATTATCTTCTATATGACCCTTATTTATCTTCTTCAACCTTAGTACCTTACCTTCAAACCTTATCATCTCAATCTTCAACTTCCCATCTTCATAGTTTTCTCTCTCCTCCCAATTCTAAACCCACATATATTACCATTTTCTTTCTCTCTATCCACTGCCTTGCAAACCACCACCACTGCCCACCACAACTTTCTCTCTCCAAATCTAACCCTCAAATTGAAAACCCATCTTCCATCTTATAGTTGCCTCGTTTTCTTGCTTTTCCTTTATCATCTTCAACCTCTATCAACTCTATGCTCATTATTCACTTCAGGAAGTTTTCTCTACTTCATAAGTCCATCTTTTATTCTCAATTTAATGGGGTTTATTGATTATTTGTCATTTAGTTATAGATCTAGTAATGAATTTACCTTTGGATGGATTCTTGTTTTAGTGAGTAGTTTCGTGACTATTTTTCTTTGATGTTGCTTTCTGAAAATGGTGGTGGGTTCTTTTTATGTTCATGGTGTTGGTTTGTACTTTGATTTATATTTCACATGTCGGTGTTGGGTCGATGGTGGACGAAACATGTTTACCTAGTTAATGTCGTTGGTGATTTGATTTTGGTTTTTTGTGACAATTTGTATGGTGTGAATGATAGTTAGGTGGTGGTGGTGGTGATGTTTATGGTGCTAGATTGCTTCCTTGTTGCCTATTGTAATGGAGTTGGGATGAGTGTTGATGTTGGTCGGTAAGGTGATGTTGGCAGTGGGATTATTTTCTAGTGTGGTTGGTGAGTTAAATGGTGCATGGTGTGTTGGTGTGTTGGTGAATTCGGTGAGGGACGGTGGTGTGGTGATGTTGGTATTGGGAGGTTGCTCATGCAACTTAGTTGTACTCTTTGTTTTTGAAATATGTTACCATTGCAATACTTTATGTACAAGGATATTTGTGTCTTAAAAAATGTGCATTGGTTTTTGAAAACTATTCGAGACTTGAGGAAATATTTACATTCGCTCCCTTGCAAAATTTCGCATCACTGGCTAATGATGTTATGATGACATCGATTTTCTTGTCTTTTTTGGTGCCAAAGTTGGTGTGACAAATAGCATGAAACGGAGTGAGCATAGTAGAAATAACACTTTAAATTTTTTTAAGAAATTAGAGATAAAAGAGTAATACTTTGCCTATTGCACCGTATAAGTCCCATTTCCCTTTTTGAGTTATCCCTCCATGTAAGCACTAAATCTATGTTTGGAAGGTACTCATAATATCAACACACATTCCATACCACAAAACTATAAAAATCACTAAAACAAATTCTTTACTAAACAGAATAATTTTTCTCTATGGTGCTTATTATTTGGGACAGATGGTGTAACAATAGCTACCTTCTAGGACTTGAACCAGGGCAATACTTGTTAAGGGATTGCATGTTCTTGACAGGAAACTGTGCCAAAGCTTCATCATAAAATCTTGAGTTAAATTAAATACACTCCATTACTGCTGTTAGTATTTGGTTGCAACTCACAAAATGTGGCATATGAAGTTAAAGAAACAAGTAGACAGTAAGACAAGCGCCTAATGTTTATGATTAGTCTTCTCGTGTAGTCAAGTATACCGCACATGACGATAAAATATCTTTCTTTTTCATTGCGCCAGAACAATGTTTCAAATGGTTAAGTTTGCTACTTTAACGTGTTTGCCTTGTCAGTGTTTAAAATTAAAGCAATTCAATGTCCACTTGCTTTCCTTAGTGAACTGTGGCATGTGAGGAGTACCCTTCCGTTATAAGCAATATGAAGACATACTATTGCGTGCACATTGTGAGTTTGTGATAAGTGTTGAAGTATGTCTTGACATAAGTGTTCCAACTTGTGAAATTACTTGTGAAAGAGATTATGCTCTGGTGCTATTCTCTTCATTTTACATGAAACCCTAACCTAGTGAAAAAGACAAATTCCTTATTGACATCCAAATCTCGAGTTTATCTATTTCTGATTATTCATTGCTTTACTTCTGTTTTTTTTTAGAACGTCTGACCTATGTCTTCTTGTTTCGTGAATCAGGATAATTATGAGTTTGTGAAGCTCAAAGTGCCTTTCAACACTAGTACTAATGCTTATGTCCTACTGTGCATTTATAGGTCTCCTTGGAATCCTTCGTGTGTCTGGATTTACAGTTGTTGCCGTTTTGAAGGACTCTACCATGCACATTCATGCCGATGAATTGAGGTTTTAGCCACCATGTCTGATTCTGATCTTCAAGTTTGTTGTAAAGAATCTGGTTTTTCTTTATTTATTTCATTAGGATTTTTTTGAGTTGCTTTTACCCTTTGATTATTATAATTTGTACACTTTGTATGGATAGCCAAGAAGTAGAGTGGGAAGTTGGAGGGAAAGAGAAGGAAGGGGAGGGGAGAGAAAGCGATGGAAAAGGTGAGATCTATTATCCCTCTGAATCTCTCCATTCTCCATCTCTCTCCCCTCCCTTGCTCTAATTGTTTATTAAAAGGGAAGTTGTCCCCGTTTTTTCTCTTCCCCCCTTCTATTTCCTTTTATCCAAAATAAGTGATAAAATTATCAACATCGCAATTTACGTATATATTTAACATTTTCTTATAATCTATAATGAATTAGGATTCTTCTTATTAATTTTTTTATTCTTCTGTTAGTATTTCCTTTGGACTATAAATGATTGAATATGTTAATTAGGTGTTTTGTGCAACTTTTTGTTGAGAGTTGCTTATCTACTGATAATCAGCTTTCCATGTTTTTAGGGGCCCTAAAGTAATATTTATATGATTACGATTATAGTAAAGTTGATAAATTTGTTATAGATGTGAGCAAGCAATAAGTCACTCATTTTTAAAAGATTGTTTGTGTACTTGGAATATAGGAAGGTTAGGTATCTGCTTCCTGTGCGCTTGGCTGGTTTTAACATCATGTAACTGGAGTTGAAGCTAGTGTGAAGCAAATAGCTTATAGATCTCTATTATTTATAAAGGGACAAGCCAGGATACTGTTTCAAATGCACAATACATTGAAATGGCGTCGTTTTCCCACCCCATAAAACAAAACAAGGTAAGAGACAGGGGTCCGTGAGAGAGAGATTAAGAGGAGCACGACCAGTAGTCGCCACCTTTACTACCACTACCACAACCACTAGCTGGTATGGGAGGAGAGACAAGGGAAGAAGAGAAAGTGGTTGCTCTGCCGACTTCCACCATCCCCACTTCCACCAGTAGTCGTCTATTTTGTAAATCAGTGGGGGATGTTTAGCATATTGCCTTTGTATGACACCCAACTTTTACTTGATGAAGATTTCAAAAGAAAATGTTGACAATCAAAGAAGCTTAGAGCTTAGAGCTTTGGTGTCACATTCTAGATTTGTGCTATTTTTTTCAAAATTCTGGAGCTGGATAATTCCTTTTTTTCCCTAAATGCTAGAAAGATATTGTTGCTGTGGAAATACAGTCGGTGATCAGCTTTTTTCTATGAATGGCATGTTTAATTAAAGCAACAAAATTAATAATGGTAAACAAGATAGCTCTTCGAATGTCAATATATGGGCTCAAGGTGTACCCTTAGGCAGGTTGATGCGATGGATTCTGATTGTGTAGGTTGTTCTTGTACATCCTATGTTCCATTTTAGTTGCTACATGGTTCTACCATTTTCTCTTACAAAACAGTGGTGCTATGTCTCAACTAAAAAGAACGGAGGAAGTATTTTTAATGCTTATAGAACTTTATACTGAACATTGCCTTGTGCTTTTCGGCTGCATTCATGGGGTTTTGCCTAGAGGAGCAATTTTCAGGTTAGCAATTTCACTTAGGCTGCTGATGCTGCTCGGAAAGCTTTCGCTGCTCGCTTCACAAGGCTGCTAATTGGTACAGACACCAAGGTAAGGGTTTTCTTTGTCTTTCTTTATTAAATTTAATGTGATCCAGTTCCAATCACAAATAAATTTAAGGTAATTTGGTTTCTTCTTTCCAAATTATTTTACCTCTTTTGTTATCTATATGTCCTCTATTATAAATCTATACATGCACTATAGCTGTCAATAGAGTAATTAACTCTTGCTTAAAGCTTTCATTTCTTATAATTTCCAAACACATTTGTTAAGTGGTATACTCTAAGTACTAAGAGTATATTGTGTTGTTTGTATCTCGTTGTGAATTTCCATTCATCAACCCAAGTACCTTTGTGGGGAAAATATAACAAAAGGAAAATTATCACACGCCTACAACAAGTATCAAGCTTTCGGGTAACGGTTGTCTTTACAAACTTATCTTCAAGTTACTTAACATCGTTATTGTAATTGTAATTTCATTTTGTCATCAACAAAGGAATAATACAAATTCCCGTTTGTAATTTGTATTAGCATTATATATTCCTAATAGCTTGAAGGTTATCAAGCATGGCAATCAAGGTAGCCAAGAGATTTTCAACAAAATTACGCTAGTTTTTTATTCCCATTACCGCGGTTTATTACACCTACCAAACGGGTCAAAGGGTGGTTAAGCCATATCTTTAATGAAAAGAATTTGGGGTCCACAGGCGTCAACGGGTCCAAGATTTATTTTCATCGCTATTCCAAGCATCATATCATCTTTTGACACTGTTTCACCGAGACTTAATTTTATTTGATCTTAGTTTATACTCTCTCCGACTTGTATAAAATGCAGTTGGTTTTGTATGAAATCACCTCATGGTGAGAAGTCTCATACTATTTAAGCCCAATTGCCAAGTGAGTCTTTATCATCATCATACCCAGTGTATCCCGCTCATAGATAAACTATGGTCAGGGTCTGGGAGGGAAGATAGATAACTCATACCCATAATAGGAGAGTGCGGTAAGAGAGTCCTTCGGCTCTAAAGGATCTTCAAATAAGATTGAAAAATATATATTGTTCACTTTATGTTTATAATTGATCACTTTAATGTTCTAATTTATCCTTGAAGGTTATTACTGATCACGTATAATTAATTACTTTAAGGTTCTAATTGGTACTTTAATGAAGTAATTGTTCATTAAAAGTTATAATTGATCACTTTAAGAGCTTGTTTGGTTGACAAAAAAAATAAACTCGAAACTGCTTTTCATGAGAAATAAATTCCTAAATCAAATTCCTAAAAGATTTATCTTCTTGTTTGGTTGGCATGTAAAAAAATAATTCCTTTTAGAATTTTCAATGACCAAGGTCTCCCCTTAATAATTTATTTCCTACACTTTGTGGGAATTGGAATTTTCTTGAAAATTAAAATTCTCATGCTCTCTCGTTTTGGAGCAACCAAACACAATCACAGAATATAAAATCCTAGGAAATTGTAATTCCAAGGAAATTAAATACAACCAAACAACCCCAATGATAATAAAGTTATAATTGAACACATATTATAATTGATCACTTAAGATTACAAGTTAATGTATAACTAGGATTATACCCGTGCTATGCACGGATTTCTTTCAAAATATTTATATTTAAAACAAACTTTTTGATTCTTTAATCTCAGAAAATTTTTTAAATTGTAAATTCATTTTTGCATCAATAAATAAAATATTGCTTTGTCATTTGAGCAATAATTTAAGTGGTATCTAATATTTTCGAGTAATGAATGTATATATTTATAGTGGTATAATCATTCAATATTATACCTCATAATAATAAGGAAAAAATGTCCTGAACAATCCGACCTTTTGTCTATCTGCTGTGAATAATCTTAACTATTGATTATTTCTAAATAATCCAACTTGTATATTTTTTGCTGACAGACGCCTTGCCACATTTTCACCGACTATTGTAAGTATCTATTAGCCGTTACTCTCACTTCTTCCTCCTTATGCTTCTTTGGTTGTCCACCCCAACTCTTTGGTTGTAAGTAGCTATAGTAGTCAGTTAAAATGTGCATAATCAATAGTATGGATTATTCATAGCAAATTAACAATAGGTCGGATTATTCATGTCAATTTTTCCTAATAATAATACTATATGTTAGTACCATTATTACTAAATGATGGTATGAATAAGAATTATATTGCTATAATAATAATAATCATCATGTAGTAATATTTCATTGGAAAGAGAAAAATAATCAAAATAATGGGAATGAGCAAGAGTACTTCAAAGGGTAGTTTCAATATTGTTAATATAAACACAAAATGTTAATATGATATACATTAAGCAGGTGAAGAAGCATAGCGGTTTAATAATAATAATAATAATAATAATAATAATAATAATAATAATAATAATAATAATAATAATAATAAAGTGCAAGAATATATAGGATTGTAAATTAAGTAGGTGAGAGGTTGTTGTTTGATTAAATGAAGGAGTTGAATTGTTTTAATTTAATTTGGAGAAATATTATAATTTTTAAAAATATATAAAAGGAATTGATTTGTGAAGTGACAATTGACACAAATGAATTATGGAGTGACAAATGACAAACAAGTTTATGAATTACTATATTGTATGATGATTCAACCCTATAAGGTTATAACTAGACATGTGCAATGGGCTGGATCTTAATTGGGGCCCCTGATCCAGCCCTTTTTTGTGAGGATTGTATGTGGGGGAGGGTTGAAAAGGGTTGGGCTTAAACTTTAATTTACAAAAATTAAAATATAAGGGTTGGATAAGGGTTTTATAAGGGTTGTAAATGGGCTTTGAACCACAGCCCACTTCCTTCATTTTTTTACCAATTAATTAACTAGAACTAGAATGAAACTCCTACCACAATGATCTACTGCTTTAAAATTGAAACTTACTGAACCTTTTATTGTACTCCTATATTTTAGCACTAATTTATCTTTCATAATTGTTATTAGTCAATTATCTACTGCTTAAATCTTCCACAATCCTTATTAAATTCATATATACATTACAATTTGCTCTATGGCACTAATATCTACAACTTTTTTTAGACAAAAAAAATTCTAATATTTCAAATTTGTTAAAGATCTTTATTAGCCAAAAAAAATTATTATTATTATTATTATTATTATTATTATTATTATTATTATTATTATTATTATTATTGCACAAATTATGTCGGCCGTGTCTTGATTTCCATACAACACTCACCAAATCAAAAGGTGGGCGTGGCATAATTAGCCAATCGATTATTAATTATTTTTTTTCGCAAATAAATTTATTATTATTATTATTATTATTTGGGTTATTTTATTTTATTTTATTTTTTGCATAAATAATATAAACGGTCCGGGCCGGGTTTGATGGGCCCGGCCCTTCTAAAGCCCGTATCTTTTTTATTAGGCCCGACCCGGCCCTTATCAGGCCCATTGCACAGGTCTAGTTATAACGTTACAAATGCAACTATAAAGTTATAATTGCATAATCTAAGGTTGTAATTGAACTTCGATCGTGTAAAGACATACAAGGTGAAATCATAATCTTTTTATAAATTATTCTTGTAAAAACAAAGAATATTGCTCTTACCAAAATCACTGCAGTTAAAAACTAGATGTTATACACTTAATTACACTAATTTTGATGTCCTTAAAGTTAAGGATGACAATTTAGTTTGAATCCGACCCTAGTCCGACTTGGTCCGAGGGAAAAAGTTATCCGACTTCGACTCCGCCTTTATGATCTGAGTTCGAGTTAGAGACGGACCGGAGTTGGACCTTATTAAAAATCCGACACTCCGAACCGACTCCAACCATGAAGAAAATCCGACTTTGAATTTGACTTTTACCCTAATATTTCGTTTCCTTTAAAACTCTAGACGTGACTAATTCAAGCTCTCTCTCATAGTAATTGTAATTTTCGATTTAGGAAAACTACTTGGCATTTTTATTTATTTTAATCAATCAAAATACGACAAATCAAATCAAGAGAAATAAAATACGCCAAATAAAATGCGAGAAAATTTTGTTAAATTGTGGTAATAGGACTATTTCTCTTATTAAACGTGAATTCAAAGTACAAATTTTTTTTGTTAAATTGTATTTGAAAAATATATTTTGTTAATTTTGTTTGCTTTAAAATCATTAGTGCAATATCACAACGATAAAGTTTGATGATAATCCGTCTCCGTTGGAGGTCCGAGAGTTCGAGTCGGCGCAAACTTGGAGTATGCATAATCCGACTCCGAGTGGAGGTGGACTGAAAAAAAGTTCGACTATTATTAGGAGCAAAGTCGGAGTATGTATAATCCGAGCTGAGTCTGACCCATTGTCATCTCTAGTTAAAATGAGCAGTGATGAAGTTATAAATTAATAGTTAGAATATTTTTTTTTCATCAAATTACACCAAGGGGTGATTATAGGAAAAAAAAAATGTCATTATGAGTAGAGCTGTTAATAAGGTTGGGCTGTGGACTGTGTCAAATTTTAATGGGTCGGATCGAGTCAATTTAAAATGGGTTGGGACAGGTCAAAATCTGTTTAGACTCGAACCGCCCGGACCATTTAAATAGTTCATTCATTGATCTTTCAATACGACTGTTTTATTTGTTGGGTCAACGCACATTTATAATACTCCCTCCGTTCCCTATTGATGTTCCCATAGGGAATATTTACGGGAATTAAGAAAAGTATAATCTTTTAGATAGTAGAGATATTATTTTATTGAATAATAAATTTGATGGAGGAAAAGTGGGGACCACAAATATTAAAAAATTATTTAAAGAAAGTTAGTGGAAAAAATATGGAGACCACAACCAATTAAAAAATATTTTTATGAAGTTAGTGGGAAACATGTGGGGACCATAAGGAATATATAAATGTTAAAATGGAGTTAGTGGAAGATATGCGGGGACCATAATCATTATTAAAATATTAAAACGAGGATGAGTGAGGTTATTTTTGTCCAAAATTTGTGATATAAATAAAAAGATTTCTTATGAGAACAATTGAAACACCCCAAAGTAGAAAGTGGGAACTTATTTAAGGAACGGAGGGAGTATATAATAATTTCATATTAAAAAATGAAAAAATATGAGAATAATTTTATTAAGGGTTTTTATATATGTAGCCCTTAGGGCTAAGCATAAAAAAATGTAAATTCACTTCATTAATATAATTTTGATTTTTACTGCAAAAAGATCTATAGAGTTACCTAAAATTAAAATTAAAAGAATATAAAAACTCACGAAACAAATAATGAAAAATTGGAAATATAATGTAACATTACCTAGTTTTAAGAGTAAAGATAAGATTCAATCCCAAATCCTCTGCCGTTTTTTTTGTTTCTTTAGTGATGTCGATGCAGTTGTTTCATTAAAATTGTTTAAAGAAAACATATTTTCTTTGTTTGGACATTTTGGTTTAGTATGGCCATGTTGCTTGCACATAGAACAACACTTCGTTTTCTTCTTGCCCAAATCTTTTCTACTCCGCTCTCTTTTCTTTGGTGGACGACCTTTTGTTTTGCTTTAAGGGGGACACAATATATCCACTCCATTATTGCTAATCTCATGGCTTGCAATTTCAAATTATGCTTCAACTATTATGGTTTCTCTCGTTATCTCTTGGAGTCTTGGTCATCAATGGAATTTTGCAATCTATCACAATGCCATCTTTGAAGTAGGTAGAAGAAAGGGATCTTGAAACAGTCATTATGCAACAACACTCAAAATATGTGACGACACACTATAGCCCAAAACTCAAAATTTCATAATAATAACATTAACAAATAATAATAACATTTATAATAAAATTTAAATAACAATAACATATAATAATAATAATAATAATAATAATAATAATAATAATAATAATAATAATAATAATAATAATAATAACATTTATAATTAAAAAAAATTTTAAAAAATGGAAAACCGTACAAAAAAAAAGGAAAATCGCACAAAACGTGCGACTGTACCATGGTACAATCGCACAAGACGTGCGATTTCCCCCTTTTTTTTAATTTTTTTTTTTTTGAATTTTGAATCGTTATTGAGTTTAGAATTACCTCGGTTTTGCGATAACAATTCCGAATCCAAAGCTTTAGCCCGAAAATTTTTTAAAAGAATTTAGTGAGTTTTAGAGTGATAAAAGTGTTATTGAGTTCGATTCGATCGTTATTATACTCGTTTTAAGTTCAATGGCATTTTCGTAATTTTAATTTTTTTTAATTAATAAAAATTAGGGGTGACGATTTTATTAAAAGGGTGGCGACAAATAAAAATTGGGTTTTTAGTATATGGTTGCAATTCCCTTTTTGTCCTTTTTGTAATAACAATACCCTACTCTTTCTGTAATGAACAGTGTACTATATAATAGATAAAAGTGTAGGCCATAGCTGTAACAATAATAATAGCAAGATTTCAAGAAACCCAATTTTTATTTGTCGCCACCCTTTTAATGAAATCGCCACCCCTATTTTTTAAAATTAAAAAAAAAAAATTAAAAATTACAAAAATGCCATTGACTTAAAAATTAAATCTAACTCAATAACACTTTTTTCACTCTAACTCTTTCAAAATTCAAAATTCAAACTCTTATCTCTCTAAAACTCCCTAAACTCTTTCACTCTAACTATTTTCAAATTCAAACTCTTATCTCTCTCTAAAAAAGTAATTTGGCTAAAGCTTTGGATTCAGATTCGTTCTTGCAACAACGAGGTAATTTCTAACTCGAACTCGATTCAAAATTCAAAAAAAAAACAAAAAAAGAAAAAAAAAAGTGAAAATCGCACAAAACGTGCGAAAATACTTAAAAAAATCGCACAAAATGTGCGATTGTACAATCGCACGTTTTGTGCGATTTGTTCTGGGTATTTTCGCACGTTTTGTGCGATTTTCACTTTTTTTCTATTTTTTGTTTTTTTTTGGTACGGTTTTTTTGTTTTTTTTTTTATTTTTTTGTACGGTTTTCCTTTTGTTTTTTGAATTTTTTTTATTTTTTTAATTATAAAGTTTATTATTAAACATTTTATTATTATTATTATTATTATTATTATTATTATTATTATTATTATTATTATTATTATTATTATAATTATTATTATTATTATTATTATTATTATTATTATTTTGGCAAGTTAAATATTATAAAAGCCAGAAAAGATAGCCGAAGCTTACAAAAACGATCAAACGTACTGAATTGACGACCCCAACGGAGCGTCAGAGGGACATGCCCCTCGTCATTCGCAAGCAGGATCGACAATTCCAAAAAAGGAGACAGGCTCCTGACCTATACAAATGCTATGTATCCCAGGTGGGCTTTACAATATAGACTAGACAAAGCCTATGCAAAAATCAAAATAAGCCATAAGGCTTCTAAAAGCTAAGCATCGTAGGCCTTTACATGAACGCATCGTAGTGTTTCCAATAATCTTAAGCAGCAGTAGGACATCGTTGCCTAGCCCATGAAGCAGGATAGTCAACACCCACTACCCATGACAGCAGCGCTGCTTTATCAGCTCCCACTAGACAGCAACTCCTCACCCCAGCATCAAAAACCATCAAAATCAGACAGCAGCAGCAGCATGATGATGAGTCAGCACAGACACATCAACCAAGCATCCAGTCAATAAACACATAAGCAACCTACTCCCAGCAATACTCTTGATCAAAACAATAGATACATATCTGCACCATACCTCTGTGTCCAAGCAGCAAGGAGGGCAGATGAAACAATAAACAATATATACATACAATACGACATCTACAGCCAGCAAAAGCATCCCAAAGAGACCAAAATACACTTGGTATCTGCAGCTCTAACAGCAAGCTTAGGTGACAAGGATGAGATCACAAGTAGCAATACGTTACCAAACAATGTCCAGAGGATAAGCAAAGGTAGTAAGCTCAGTTCTCTGCTCAGAACACTAATAACATACCAACCAAAAGGCCAAGGCAATATGTTGCTAATTACCCTGTAGCCAACACACAAGGAAACATAATGACCACTGGTTAGGCAGCCAACACCATCTTAAAACATAGGATATTCCCCAACACCCTGATCAGCCCACTAAAGCCCACTTAACACCGTAGGCCAAGCCAAATCAGCTGCTTCCGAAGAGAATGTCCTGCACAACTACTCACAGGAGACCCATAACACAATAATTAAATTACTCCAATCAAACAGCCCATTGCACAGTACATCATACAATAGCATCCTAGGATGAGTTCAAGACTCAATCCATCCTGAATCAATACCCACTTCAATGCATTATCAGCAACCAGTACACAAAGAGACCAATTCTTGGCCAAATTAGACAGAAAACAGTTGTAGCAGCTAGGCCACACAAAAGGTGAGCTGGTGAGCCCTGTTCATGAACTATTTTGAGAATAGACCTGCAACATCTGGTACCACACAATACAGCAGATAGCTGCCACTAACTATATACACGAACTACCAGAAACCAAAAGTCCATAAGACAAATTAACCTAATATATCATACAAAGCCTTCCAAAGACAAGGGGAACAGAAAGGGAGGAAGGGATCCCTTGTAAAACGTAGCAAGCTAACCATTAGGAGGGTCTCCCTTCCTTCTTGGTTCAGAATTCACCTCGACAGTAGTTATCACTTCGTTGTTTTTATTATTATTATTATTTTTATTATTAACGTAGCAAGCTAATATATCATGAACTATTTTTATTATTATTATTATTATTATTATTATTATTATTATTATTATTATTATTATTATTATTATTATTATTATTATTATTATTATTATTTGTTGTTATTATTTATATTATATGTTTTTTTTTTAATTTCGTTGTTTTTATTGTTATTATTATATGTTGTTGTTATTATTATATGTTATTGTTATTTTAATTTTATTGTAAATGTTATAAAAATTGTAGTAAATGGCTGGAAATCAGGGTAGAGGAAAAGGATTTTTTAGAGGCATGTTGAGCGGCAATACGTTTAGACCTACGTTACTAAGGGGGGACCCCCATGAGAGAAGGGTTACTGGTTCTGCTAGGAAGGCTAGGCAGGAAGAGGCGGCCAGATATAGTCTTGCCCAACGATCGAGTACGCTACAACAAGTGCGTACTAACATTGAGCCGCAGCCGAGCCTGCGTAGCGATACATTTGACTCAGACGATGAGTATACTGAGGTCGCTGAGTCTGTTGGATTTGGCGACGAGTCACTTGGGGCCCTTGTTCATTGCGCCCCGATCATGGAAACTGCAGGTCAGTATAGGAGACGACCTTATCATCAGGCTGTGCCTTCTGATCAGGCTGGTAGCAGCCATGTTGAGGATGCGGCTCCAAGTAGGCGGAGGCGATCAAGCGCTGGACCGTGCGAATGTCGCCCAACTCTGTATATTTGTTCCTCCACAGTTTGTCGTGACATATATATGCGTCTGTATTGTGCGCGATGTGTTTCCATTTCAAGGGAGATCGCTCGGCGTAAAAGTGGCCAGTTTTCCTCGCCCCCCATCTCTGTGACCGTGATCGCTCTGAAACCACAATTACCATCACCTAATACATCGATCCAATCAAAGAGGTATGGCGGTAGAATGTATGGAATGTACTGTGGCCACGGGAAAATGTAAAAGTCACGCCCTGCTGCACCACCATCTGTAACAAATAAAATTATTATCATTCAAGTCAATGAGTCTAAAATAAAAAAACCACATGAATAAAGACCATCTGTAAAAAATAATATTTACCTGACAAGTTGAAAATGAAATCTATTCTAGCTGACGCTTGAGTGGTTCTGCCGCTTGATCTGCCGCTTGATTTACCACGTGAAGAAGATCTGGAACCGCGACCCCCTGAGGATGATCTGCTGTACTCGAATGCGCTCTTGTTTCTCCTAAGGGTTCTACTTGTCGACGGTCTTCCCTTCCTCGGTGGGCTTCCTTGTGGCTCAGGTATATTCGTACCATCTGGATGAAGTTCATCTTCAAGTACCTGAGACATGCGTCTAATCACAGCGGGATCCGCCTTTAACACTTCATCGACTAACCCTTGAAAATAGTCTTTGTCGTACGCGTTTGCATCTCGAACTACTTCGTTAGGCTCCCCGGCCTCTGCGTACTTCAAAGTTCTCCAAAATATATGTATGTCGTTTCGGTGAATTAGACTGGTACTCCTAACAGTCAAAAACATGAAACATGCACAGGGAAGACCATGTATATGCTGAAGAACACAACCGCATTTATTAAAAACATAATCCCCCAAGTCTAACATCCGGTTCCATTCCATTGACATAATCTGTAAGGCATGTACGGAAACAGCTCTATATAGCGGTTCAAATGCGCTAAGTCTAGAAGTTCGGGCAATCGAGCTCATTGATTCCTGAAGCGCTTGTCTTATTCTGGCTTGCTGGTTAGTCATCTGTGCGTGTGCCTTTTTAAACAGCGTATCGAATGAGCTGTTGCCACTACCAAGGTAATACTTGAACCATGAGTGCTGGCTTTCGACTCTACTAGTAGTAATGTTGCCAAAATGCATACAATCATTCGTCCAGGCACGCACAAATTTTTCCTTATGAGGAAGCCATGTTCCAGCTAAATAACGCACCACCCTTCTATTTCTTGTCGACCACCTGGCTACAATCTCATTCCACCTGTTCTCAAAGTGTTCATACGTTAGACTGTTAACCAGCTGGTTCCATTTTCCTTGTCTGAAGAGCTGCCCTTGTGCGTTTTTCTTACCACCGCAAAGCTTGTCTACCATATTCTCCACATCATTTCCAATATGCCATGCATAAAGTAAATGACGTACATCTACATTAAACAAAAAACCAAAATTAAAACAATAAATATATTCTTGGTATACAAATAAAAAGATAAATATGTATATATTTACCTGGGTAGACATCAAGAATAGCTGCAGTCAAACCCTCGTCTCTATCCGACACGATAACATTAGGCCTCTGAACGGTACCATAGATATCCCGCAACCTCTCCAGCACCCAAAAATAAGACACGGCCGCCTCATCTCGCATAAGACAGAATGCAACCAAAAAGTTGTGATTAGTTGGCGTCATTCCTATAATTTCGCAAAGGGGCCACTTTGCCTTATTTGTCTTGTACGTTGTATCTATCATCACAACATAGGGCCAACTACGTATCATCTGGATAGATATAGGGTTAGCAATTAATAGCCTGGTCAACTGACCGTCGCTATCTACATCTGCCCATATAATATAATTCTTCTCATTGGCCAAATACAGACAATGCTGAAGAGGAGTCCTACCATCCATCTCTTCCCTCCTTAATGCTTGTCTAATGTTATATATTTGACTCATGCTTGGAAAATAATCAGGATAGTTCTCCCTAATTGAAGTCATTATAAAGGCTGGTTGCATGCCCGTCGCTGTTAGATTCCTTATATGTTGCCTAATATCTGCATTTAATCTATTGCTTCTTACTTGGCCTTCTCTATATACAAGGAACGGGTGATTATGTCTGCCCTTCTCCCCTGGACACACTTTAATCGTCCAAGGTCTTTCATCTGGATTACTGCTAGTTCCTATGATCATAAATTTACAACCAGAAACACTACATGTTGTACCAGGCCTAACAGCATTATCTACGTTCAAATCACCCCTATATTTACCATATCTATGACAACGTAAATACAAACTTTTCCGTGTACGTCCTTCCTTAATTTTATAAGAATCACGTACAAATTGAAAACCAATTTGTAATGCTATCTCATCAACCCAATTATGTAACTCATCTATAAACGCAAATTGTCTATCCGTAGCAAATCTATTGGAATAATCTACGTTATCACCTAAGTTTTCAAAGTCCTGCAAATATAAAAACAAAATAAATATAATCTACACATAATCAACATCAAAACTTAATAAAGTTTATTAAATATTTTTAAATAAATATAATCACAAAAAATTAAATTAAATAAAACATAATCACAAAATAATATATTAAATAAATAAATTAAATAATAAATAATGAATAAAAGAAATTAAAATCACATGGTAAAATCGCACAAAACGTGCGATTGTACAATCGCACGTTTTGTGCGATTTTACCATGCGATTTTTTCAAATTTTTTATTTTTTTTTTAAAAATAAATAAACTTAAACATCAATTTATAAATAAATATAATCACAAAACATTAAATTAAATAAAACATAATCACAAAATAATATATTCAATAAATAAATTAAATAAAGCATAATCACAAAATAATATATTCAATAAATAAATTAAATAATAAATAATTTAATAATGAATAAAAAAACAAAAAAATAAAAAATAAAAAAATCGCATGGTAAAATCGCACATAAAGTGCGATTGTACAATCGCACATTTTGTGCGATTTTACCATGCGATTTTTTTTTTGTTTTTTTATTTTATTTATTTTTATTTTATTTCGAAACGAATAACAAACTTACCGAATCATATTCTTGTTCGTTTTGGTTCGCCATTGTAGTTCGATTACAAAATTTAGCTAAATTCGGTTTGGAGCGTTTTTTGTTTGAGAAATTTTTAGATAACTGAACTTTGAAAATTGTTTATACAGCTTTTCATTCCTTTTATAGTAAGATTATTTTATTTTTATTTTTTTTTGTTTTTTATTTATTTATTTATTTTTTTAAATAGGGGTGGCGATTTCATTAAAAAGGTGGCGACAAATAATAATGCCCATGATCCGGTATTAGTTCTCAATACTACGCAATCTCCGGATGAAACCAATGTCCAAGTCCGCTGTTTGGTGGCTAGCAAGATGAAGATCCATGAATTTGATTCAAGAGAATATGAAGACGATGAGATAGATATAAAAGACAATATGGATGAATCTCTAGAACTAAAGGACTTCGAGGAGCTTAACAAAAAAATGGAAACAGATATGTATAGTGATATGGTTGATTAGCACGAAAATATACTGAAGAAACTGAATTCATACCCCATTGTTACTGTTACGAATTTTTCGGAGTATAAAGTTCTTTCTGAATCTCTAGACCTCGCCCACGATACCAAGATTTGGGTGTCGGAGATGACTTCCCCAAACTCCGTTGATCAAATCAAACAGCTTCGCAATGTTTCTCACCATAACCATAGAATCCTTTTTGCCTCTGATCTCACTGCCGATGAAATCTCCGCTGATCGACATCAACTTTTCGACACCAAGAACCCTAATTACTCCTCAGAATCCAGTGACTTGCTTAGTGGTGACCAATCTGGCAGTTCATATGGCTATTCCGATGAAGATTCTCAGGCCGTTTGTGACGAAGCTAACAAACACAACAAACCGTAGATATATGAAATGATGTAGGAATTCTTTTAAAAAATAAACAAGAAAAAGAAAACGAAATGATGTAGGAAATCTTAAATGGAATTGTCATACTTTTGATTTCTGTGTTTTCTTCTTATGGTATGATAATTAGACTTGATTTTTGAATATGCGATGCTTGTTTTGAACACTATGCTTCAGAAATTTTTGTGGATCAATGCCAACAGCCATGAAATACATTTGAAAGGAAGCAAACAGAAAACTAACATAATCTAATTAGAAAGCAAAATTAGTTTATTGAATGTTGATGTTGTAATTTTGAGTAAACTTGATAAAATTTTGTGTGTCAAGTGGCTATATATATTGCACAATGTAGATTAATTTTGGTGTAAAATATCTGATATTTGTGATTTTTTTGTATACTTATGAAGTTTGATGCTGAGATGGCTCATATGCAGCAGTATGTAATAGATTTATAGAGGTGTCTTTCTAAATCAGTTGATGATTTTTTTAGTAATATTGTTAGGATTTAGTTATCATAGTTGTAATACTTGTAAAGGATTCTGAATTTGTGGTACTACTTGCGTTAATGTAAGGGATTACGATATTGAGAGAACTGAGCTTGAAGTATAAGACTAAACTATTTGTTTAGTGTATGTAATAGATTTATAGAGGTGTGTCTTTCTATATCAATTAATGGTTTATAGGTTTTCATGTAATCATGGATCAAATTTGGGGAAGGAACTTGTTATGGTCCTTATGGATAAAGCTTTTGGAGCAATTTTTTTTCTTGATTGGTTTTTGTTTTTTTTTTTTTGGAGTGCTTGATTAATGCATACATTCAAAAGGTTAATTTCTATTTTACTTTGAAATTGGTATTTACATAATCTGTAATTAAGAAGCTGTTGGGTGTGCTTGTGACAATTTTTGGTTTATAGAAAAGGGTTCGTGAATAATTCTGAGGGTTTCTTTCAATGATTGATTGTATATGATTTATGCAAATGATAATGGTTTAATGATTGGATTAGGGTTTTCATTGGAATTTGTCAATTTGATGATTTTTGTCGTCAATTTATTGCAGAATTGAGGACAAGTTAACTTTTACTTATTAAGTTTGTGATTATCGATACTAACTAAAAAATATTTACTAATTTGTGTCAAAAATAAATTTGTTTAAAAAAACTTGCTTGCTATTTTCTTTTGCATTATTAATATAAGTGGCTAAGGTTTTATCTTAAAATAATGAACGTTTGAGATTCTATTATTATTGAGGTGGTAGACTTTAAAAGTTAACCACGCACTATAAAAGTACGCTCAAATTTTACTACACTATGCAATTCAATATAAGAGCTTTTAAATCGAAATTAGTGAAGCTTGTTATCAAACCTAAGAGCAACAGATCAATAACATCATTGTTTGGGCAATCGGTATTCAGTCTGGGGATAACTAATTTATTGGTTCAATCACAACATTTTCACTTGGCCTACCATACAAAAATGTACTACTTCATGACATGAGTTATTTTTTATTAGATTTTTGGTCAGAAGATTGTGCATTTGACTATTATATTAACTGATCAATGTTTCAATGTAGTACTTTGGCCTTAAAGAGGACTAGGTGCCAGTCATTATTGTTCAGACAAATGAGGGCCAAAAATATGTTAAGGACAAAGTTGAGGCTGATCAACTTGCAGCATGGATCAAGGACTACAATGTAATTTTTTCTTGATGACAAGATTACTTTGTTTTGTTTGTATTTTTAGTTGTTTAGTTTTCGTGGCAAATAATTGTTGATGTTATTTTTGATTGGTTCATGATGCATTACATATGAAAATTCAATTATACACTATGATGTGATATTGCAGGAAGGCAAAGTGTCTGCATACAGGAAGTCTAAACCCATCCCTGAAAGCAACGACGAGTCCATTACCGTGGTTATAACCCATCCACAAACATCTGGCTTTGGTTTGATGAGCTTTGGTTTTGTATTTGGGATTTTGTAAATTGTAGTATGTGTTTTATAACAGCTATATTCATCTGCTTCACTCTTCATTATATAAATTCAATAGCTTTTTCATTTTTCTTTAATGAAATAAGAAGTCTTTCATAATCTAATTTCTTCTATAATAATAATCATATCCTCTACATTGATTTTTTTTCAAGCAAGCGAATTGCAATTCGAATAATCATGGTTTAGATCCTTGCTATTGATGATGCACATTGAAGTTTTGGGATGTGAATTAAGGGATTTTTTTACACTTTTAGTTTAGTTATTTTTTTCTATGAAAATCCCTATTTCACTTGAAAATTCAGGTTTGTTTTCTATGTTTTAGATTTGCATTTTGGGATGCAAATTAAGGGTTTTTCTTTGGAATTTTTGCAGCATCAAAGAAAGGGTTTTTAAAATGGCTTCAAATGGCAAAGTTCATAACTTTGAAGAAGTTTCTAAGCACAATAGCACTAAGGATTGCTGGTTGATTATCTTAGGAAAGGTCAGCTCTTTTTTCTTTTTTTTTTCCTTGAATTTTCTTCATTTTACCATTGGATAGTACACAAAATTTTGTTACATGATTTTCTCTATTGGGTAGTCATATTTTTTTTGAAACTGAATTTGTTTTCAATGTGTGCTATGATTAGGATGTTGAGGGAAATTATCACTTTTTTAAAAATAGTGTATTTGTTATTGAGTATGCCCATAGTTGTGATGAAATTGGGAAATTAAAATTGATTTTGCGCATGAAATTGTGTAATTAAAATTCATTTTGCTCATAGTTCTAATATATCCAATTTTATGGACAACATGTGCATATCTTCTTCGAGTATATCGAGCTCGTCTTCTCTATAATATTGTTGGAAAATACACTGCTGGTATTCAACTATCAAATCATCAATCTGTCTTTTCATTTTGTTTCATCTCAATGAGAACCTCCCTTTCATTAGAGATGTTTCCAAGAGCAAGCTCCAATTCCACCATCAATTGTAGAGTCTTTTGCATCTATGAACTTCTTCCATGGATTTAGCTATCTAGCTTTTTACCCTTCTTGTTCAAATCCATGACCTGCTTCTTTATGACACTCAGATTTTCTTGGGATTGCTTGATCTCGTTTTGAAGTATGGTTTTTTCTTCCTCGGAGTTGAGCAAATCAGTAACCTTGCTGCAGATCAGCAGGAGCTCCACTCTGCTCAATGTTATCTATGGAAAAGGAGCAAATCAGGAGCAGGCTCGTTAGCAGTGGCAAAGACAACATCACAGAACCAGCAGCAGGCTCGAAAGCAGCGCATAGTTCAACAGCATCAGCAACATCTACATCACAGCAGAACCAGGATCAAAAGCAGCACAAGAGCAGCAGGCTCGACAACAGTGCACTAATCCTGTTTCCCACACACATTGCATAGATGACTAAAGCCTAAAAATGGCAGGTTTGAATTGCAAGGTACCCAACATTCATATTATATGCTTGATGCACGAGAGCTTTCTCTTGTCATTGCCTCATTTACTTTGTATGTGCAAAGACATTCAGCATATTTAATAGATGTGTATGGACTATCCATGTCTTTTCGTGAAGTAGCTTCATCATTCTCGAATAGTTGGACGATATTACTTGAAGAATCTTAATAGCCGCCTTTATTTTACTTACAACTGCTGGCTTTATTCACTTTTCTCTCTCGTCTACATAAGTTTTTATCTTATTCTTGTGGAGATGCTATCATGTACTAAATAAAACTCTTGTTTCACCGCCAAATCATCTTTTATGTCAAAAGAATTTCATTGGGCTGTAAAACAATGCTCACTATTGCTTATGTGCTTATTTCAGTTCTGAACTATATCACAAAGTTTAATTTGATTGGTGCAGAATGAAATACGAATTCAGAATGAAGATGATTACCGTTTTGAGCAGGTACCTCCTGAAATTTTTTTATCATCCTTGATTTTAGTCATTGTATTGATGTCAGGAGCCGTTTTGAAAGTGACTTCCCATGTCACAATTATGGATCCTGACTGAGCAGCTAAGCTTAACAGGCTTCGATTAAAGCAATTAATTATTTTACCAACTTAGGCTATTTGAAATTCTGGTATATTCTAATTAGAATAAACATATTTCATAAGTTTACATTTGTTCGTATGAACAAATGATGTTTATTCTTTGGATTGTTGCCAACAAATATTGGAGCAAATAGCTCAGGAAATAGAGATAATAGAGTTTGCAAGCAAAGCTCTAAACTGCTTGATTATCCTAGCTGTAGGAATACACCTTCTATAAGCTATTTTGTGTTTCAAATGTCAACTTTGAAATTGGTTTCCTATTCATTTTAGAATGAAGTCTTTTTCCACTCAATATTATTATGTGTATTGAATACTCGAAATTAGGCGTTGACATTGTTGTATATACTTAAAGGGCGAATTATCACTGAAAGCTGAATCATCACCCACAGATTCTTCCCCTTCTGAAAAGCAGCAACCTACAGAGCCTGAACCAGCACAAGGTTTTGTCTTTTGATATCCGTAATGTATATATTTTTGGCCCGATAATTATATTACCTATTATTGCTGTTATTGAATCAACTTTTTTAGAAGTTATCAATATAAACGAGGTTGGCTTTTAAGCGTGGTAGTTCAAATAATCTGGAACTTAAGCCTACCAATTACCATCCCTTTGTATGAACACTAATGGGATCGAAATGTTTGTGGGTATTGGTAGATCTTATTTTGAAAAGCCTTTTGCACTTCTATTAGACTGTAAATTGAGCCTTCATCTCATCATCTGTGTTGATGGAATTCTGTAGTCTGTACATTTTGTAGTGCATTTTTTTATACTTATTCTTGACGATTGATTTTCTATTGAATACCCGTAATAGCTAAAACACTACATACCAACAGAAAAGCTAATGCATAATGTGTCAATTGCAAGTACTAACAGCTTTGGGGCCTCTCTTAGAAGGTTATTTTATTATTTGCGTCCAATGTTCATGTGACAACTAATTATGCTATATCTTGTATTCTTGGGTTTTTAATGAACCAGTTGATGTTGTCAAGTTGAATAGTGTAATGTGGAAAAGTATATTGTAGAGATTACTTGAAAACTAAATTTATGCTACTTTAGTTAAGATTGCAGTTAAAAAATATTTTGTTTTAACCTATTTAATGGATAATTTTCTATGGCTAAGCCCTTAATGTATGGATTGGTACCACGGATACTGATTCAGTTCTCAAAATTTTCATCTGGTAAACCTGTTGAATGCTGCGGTGATTCGTGAGTTACATAAGTTGTATCCTCTCATGACAAGGTGTGTAATTTCTCACTTTCATCCAACCAATCTATTTCATTTATAATCTTCCAGCTTCAACTACAATTTTTTTATTCCCTTCATTTGAGTTACTCAAACTTGCAGCTTGTTCAACATGTTTTGAGCTGAATTTAGGCCTCACATCCTTTTCAGGCATGGTTTGCTTTAGTAAAATACTTATATTGAATAAGGTGGAATGTTCATTTTAGATTTTGAAGCCATTCTATTGCTTGAGGATCGTCATTTTGATTATGCGCTTTTAATAATCGTTTGAACAACGTAGTTAGTTTGTTTGTCATTTTCAGTAGTATTGAAAAAGTAGGAATTGAAAATGGATACACATTTATGTACCTTTAAAAGTGATTTGACTTCTTGGTTTATTATACCAGAAAATAAATTTGGTGATACAAATAAACCTTCACAAATTTGGAGTAATGAAGTAGAACCATAATAAATGGCAAATAATAATCAACAAATAATATTAATTTGCTTGTAAAAAAACCTTTGTACTGTCCAAAGCTGAAAACAGTACTATAAAGACAGTAGGCATTGGATTTTCTGGCTGCATCAAATCGTGCCATTACTTATAGGTTTCTTTTATCACTTTTTTTGATCCTTAGTACTCTAACTTCTCCCAGGTTTTTAGGGACTGGTCATACAACATTCCTATTCAGCTTTTATATTTCATTCTCAATTGCTCAAGCTTCTCACATGGCACAAGGTTAGTTATCTTATACTCCTCTTCGTTTTTTGTTTTTACTCAGCAATGTTGAACGAAGGTTTTTATTTATGATGCGCTAATTTAGTGTTGTTTACTCACTAATTATTTATATGCAAATCTGTTTTGTAGTTTTGCTAGGTTTTTTCTAACCTTTCCATCAAAAAGGTTTTTTCCATGTTAATTTATTTTAGTCTGATTATTGATTTTTGGGTTACTTCATTTTGTTGTTTAATTAGGGTTTTGTGGTATGACTTTTTTTTTGAAATCTAATTTATACTTTGTTGTTATTGTTGCTCAATTTTGTAGAAATCTAATGAAATTATAGGTTTTGCTAAGTGTTTGAATATGACTTATGGATTTTAGAAAGTAATGTATTTGATGAACACCTTGAGCTTTTAATTTGGTAGGATTTGTATGCTTTTACATATACATTTTGGCTATACCACATGTTATGCATTCTGCTGTGGCTGGGTTTGGTAGCTTTTGCGGGGAGCATTCTTCTTCTTAAAATCAAGCATTTTTTTAATTAGATTTATTGTTGTCTCCCTACACATAGTTTTTAATTTCTGAGTATTAAATTTACTATATCGCAAGCTCAGATTATATGGGATTTGAAACCCATGCTTTTTTCCCTTTCCCCTCTTGGAGAAAAAGTTGTTTGTCTTGTGTAAAGTAATAACGGGTGACTTGCTTGTTAGTTGTTTCATATGTTGAACCCCTGTTTCTGCCTCTTCATTATATTTTTTTTTGGTTCTACCACTGCTCACTCTCTCATGTTTTCTGCGTTTACTTTTCCCATAGGCCACTTTATGAATATCATTGTGATATAGTTAAAGTTAAAGGTTTAGCATGTTTTGTTAATAGCTTATTGTGCAACAATTTCTTGGACAACATGCATTGTCATTGTAATTTTAGCTAGAGCATAGATGTCCTCTTAATTTTGATGGTTAATTTGTAGGTAGAACTGCGATATCTAACTGAAGACATTTCTGGTGGCAATGCTCATTGCATTGCGATGATTTAAGCATTTCAGGAGGCAATTAAAGACTACTCGACCCCACTAGAAAAATAATCTCTGATTAGAGACTTTTCTGAAAGAATAGGTAGTTATGTTTCATTTCTGATTGAGTGCAGGCCTCTTTTAGTTAGTATGGGTAATGCTATTAGATTCTTAAAGAATCGAATTGCCAAGTTTCCTTTGAGTTTGTTTGAGTTTGAAGCAAAAACTTCTCTGTATACAAATATTGATCATTTTATTAATGAGAAAATACTGATTGCTGACAATGTCATAGTCAAACATGTTGTAACCAAAATACTGATTGCTGACAATGAAGACATGTGTCTACCGAAATGTTAGAAATAATAGTTGCGAAAATTATATTTTTTTCAAGCGTTCGATTTATTCCTTTTTCATGAATCTCGAATAACGCAAACTATTATCGTCAAATAAAAAGTGTAACAACTAGTCTCATAAAACATTAATATGTTCTGTTTTCATTGAAACTTCAAAACTTGAACAAAAGCTTTATACCCTCTATTTGTAGAAGAAAATAAACCAGTCCCTACCCTAAGATTTGGTGACTAATACAACTAATAACGACAATGGTTGTAAATTTTAAATTGTGTTTGAAGCACAATATTGATCAGCTAAAGCAAGAAGTGGGCAAGAGGCTCATGAGGTTGGCTTAGGCACATTTAAATTAAAGTATTAGGGTGATGATAAAGACTGAATTCAGATGAGCAGCACATCAGAATTGGAGAAACCATTGTGTCTCTCAAGATCATCGGGTCTTAGATTGTGTATAATTGATGAAAGGTTTTAAATAGAGGTGAGGATTTCTCTAAATGCATAATGATTTGGATGGATTTTTAGAAATTTAAATAATTTGCAATCTTTTATTATTTTAATATTTTAATATAATTGGATTGGACTAATATTTTACTTTGGCATTTGCAGCTCAGAAGAGAAAACGATCTTCAGAGGAGAATTGTGAAGATTTTGTCCTGAAAACAGAAGGTACATGATTAATATTGGTCTGTATTCATTTATTCGGAAAACATATTTTTCTGAAATCCTCCCAAGTTTTCTACAAGTCTCGAAGTAATAGAACTTGATCAACTCTCTCATTTAACACCTCAAAGATTGCTCATATACTCTCATTCTTCACATTGTTCAAATATAAGTGCATATATTTGAATGCAAACCTTTGTATCTCAAAACGTATTCCATGTGGTTTTGCCTAAGCACCTTGTAGGCGGGATAACATTATAGGAAAGCGATTTTACGTGCCTTGGTTTGGTATCAAGTTCCCGAAGACTACATAGTCTACAATATCTTCAAGGTTTCATTCAATTTGGTTGTCAAAGGGTGTAATCATTTTTATTTCAAGTTTATGTAATAGGTTGTTCATTTGTAACATAGTTTTGGTGCTTGCATTGTAAATCTCTTTAAGTCATTCATTAATACAAACAATATTCTAACAAAGGGGCTGGCTTTGGTCTTTGCTGTTGAAAAATGGGAACAATACTTAGTAGGGGGACACTTTATCATCGGAACAGATCAAAAGAGCTTGAAGTGGCTCTTACAGCAAAGGATATCCTCCCCTTTTCAGCAGTTTTGGCTTTCAAAACTCATGGGATTTTACTATGAAATGAAAACCTTGTAGCTGATGCTTTATCAAGAGTCCATGGTTCTGAACTTTTGTGTATGGCTATATCACTCACTTCTTCAGACTTAGAGCAGCAAATTAAGGACAGTTACTAGCATGATCCTATCCTTATGGATAAATTATAGACACTGTTGGATGGAGGAATAGGATCTGTCCAGAATTTTACAGCCAATCAGGGCCTTTTGAGGAGAAAAAATAGATTAGTGATAGGTCCAATTGATCTATTGTGGAAGTCCATAATTGCTTGGCATCATTCCAGCCCTAAAACTGGTCATACAGGAGAGATTTTTTCAATAGAAGGGGATGATTAGAGATATAAAACAGTTTATTAGGGAGTGCCAAACTTGTCAAGCAACTATGATGAGCCTTTAGCTTCTCTAGGCTTATTACAGCCCTTACCTATTCCTAATCAAGTATGGAAAGACATATCCATGCACTTCATTACTGGCCTGCCTAAGTCCAGTAATAACAAAGACACTATTTTGGTGATGGTTGATCGATTTAGTATGTATGCACATTTCATGGCTCTCACACAACCTTTTTCTGCAAAACTCAGAATATAATGAAGGTATAAGCAGACAGGCATAAAACTGAAAGGAGTTTCCAAGTGAAAATTTGAAATAAATAAGATTATTTATCAAAAAAAAGCATACAATAAGATCATAATCAAAGTTATTCCAAATATAAGCACCTGATACTTCAAAGCACAGGTTCGGGGCTGTTCGCACTTAGTAAGTGCGAACAGTAATAAACTGGTCAAAAAAATAAAGTGGCTGTTCGCACTTAGTAACTGTGTAACACCCCGTGAATTTGAATGAATTAATGTTCGAGATTAAAATAAAATAATATTAATCAAGTATAAGAATTTGAGTGAGTCAATATGTGACAAACGATTTCGACATTTGTCGCGTAACGAGTTATTGTTATTTATCTGGTTTAATATTTTTATGAGTATTAAAATTTAAATTAAACAATTAAATTTTATTTAGAGTAATTAATTAATTAAAAAAAAATTAAAAAAATAAATATAAAATGAGAATTTGAAGGGGATGTACGTTGAGTGGAGGAAAGTGGAGGGGTCATGTAACTCCTCCCTAATTAAGTGTAATTGCAATTACTCTATGAATTTATTAGGAAATTAAGCATGCTATATAAGTGAATCATAGGAGGAAATTTTCAGAAAAATTCATTGGTATTCTTGGGCATTTTCGGTTAAGGCAACGAATTGAAAGAAAAAAAAAATAATATTCTTAAGTTTGGTGTTAATCTTGAATCCTTAGAATTTGTAAGTTCTTGATCCCTTAATCTTTTACACTATTTTAATTTGTTAAAAAAAATATATTTGTTTTGTTATATGGATTATCGTGACTTATGATTCTTTAAAAAAAAAATAATAATAATAATACAATTTGTTAGGAGAATTATATTCATGTTGGTTTATTTTTATTATTTATTATGAATTAATATTCCTTTGACATAATTTAATTTGTTAGAAGGATCATATTCATAATTTTAGTGATTGGGAATTATTAGGGTGATTTTATTATTGGGAATTATTAGTGGTACAATATGTTGTTTTGTATGTGTGGTGATGATTAAAGTCATTAAATTGTGTAAAAGGATGTAAAAAAATAAATAAATTCATTTACTTTCTTTGATGATAATAATGATAATAATAATAATAATAATAATAATAATAATAATAATAATAATAATAATAATAATAATAATAATAATAATAATAATAATAATAATAATAATAATGAAAAAATAAATAAATAAATAAATAACAATAAAATTCTGGACAGTGGGTCTGCCTCAACAGGCACGCTTCGTCTTTGATAGTCGAGCGTGTTTTGTTTTTCGTTTAGATCATCGATTTCATTAAAAGTTACTTAAACGCCAAAATTGGTTAAAAATAGCAAATGGGCGTTAAAAATTATGAAACTTGGTACCCAACCTAATTGATGCGTTCCGGACGCAGTGGTGAAGTCGGATTTTTCATTTGGATTTTCTAAACTGTCCGAATTGACAGTTTAAGTTTCTGGTTTGAAATGGAATTTTGAGTTTATGAGTTATTTGGAATTTGATGAAATCAATTAAAATTATTAAGTCTTATTGATATATTAGTGGTATAGAATGTGTTAGAGGTGAAAACACGTTCTAATACGGGTTCGTTTTGTGTGTATGTTTGGTTAGGACCTCGATTCATAAGAGGGTGAAATTCCTGTAGCATTTGAGTTATCGCTGTTTGCTGTTGCTTAAAGGTACACGCTTAGACCATACTATTTATGTGGTTGTGCAAGTAATGTTGTTTCATTCTTGAATATTGCATTGTGACTCACATAAGGATTAGACACCTCAAATAATTTGAAAGAAGTTTAACTTGGAATTTGAGGATGGATGTTTTGGTTATCTCAAGGGTTAATAAATTGGAATGGATTATATAATTTTGTTCTCATGACAGATTTGGATCATTACGGTCACCATGGGGGTATGCATACTTTAACCTTTGACGACCCGAACAGGACGGGCAACGTCTTAGGTCGGTGGTTGCCTTGGGATTAGCTCTCCCAAGTGTATTCCTCCAATTGAATTGGATTATTACTTGGACGACCCGAAAAGGACGGGCAACGTTTCAAGTTGGGATTTTGAATAAATATATTTTAGAGCCTTTGCATGTTAGGGTGAACACATTGTTTGCTTTCCACTTGTTGATATTTTGTATGTTGTCTCTGACGTGTATTGGATTGTTCTTTTGAACTTGCTTCCGTAGTCAATCGACGACTAGCAGGTTGATTGCAGGTGGGGATTGGAGTGAGGTTGAAGTTAGGATCACGTCACCCAAGACCGCGTGTTATGTAGTAATAAATATAGAAGAAATAGTTCACTCTTGTGTAATGGATTTTAGACTAGTTCGTTTTGTCGTTTCGTTAGTTGAAGCCGTTGGGTTCTCAAGTTGTATTATGAACCTTACAAACCTGTCGCTACCATATGTTTTAATTTTCGCTTAGTTATGTTTCCTTATCATTGGAACGTTAACAATCTTGGATGGAATTTTTCCCTCTAAGTGTCCAGTTGTGAACCGGATTCATATTTTCATATGATTATCCGGCTCACGCGAACCGGACCGTTACAAACTGCGAACAGGTCGAATAGGGTCAAACAATGGTCCTTTACAAAGGATGAGTCAACAAAAATAGTCAAGTAATCGGCTGCTCTTACTAACAGCGGCCGATTGAGTTGACTTTTGTTGACTTTTTGACTTTTGTTAAATTTGGATGTTGATGGTCCGCTGTTAGTAACTGCGAACAAGTTTCAGTTTTTCACTCTGTTCGCACTTACTAAGTGCGAAAAGCGGAAAGGCTTATCTAACAGGAAAAGGACTGACCGCTACTACGCGTAATCATTCTCAGATCAAGAAGATAAAGATAACCCTTAGTTTGCGGATTACACGCTTAGTTTTGGAATAAGTTTGATTATGATCTTACTGTATGGTTTTTTTTTTGATAAATAATCTTATTTATTTCAAATTTTCGTTTCCAAGTTGGTGACTGGGTTTGGCTTAAACTACAGCCATACAGGCAAGTTTCAGTCCAACATAAATCCAATAAAAAGCTTTCACAGAAGTACTAAGGACCATTCAAAATTATAGCACTTGTAGTTGTAGGACAAGTAGCATATAAGTTTCAACTACTTCTTGAAGCAAGGATACACAATGTTTTTCATGTATCTCAGCTTAAGCCGTTTTATGGACAGTTGCCTGCTACAATACATGTCCCTAACTGGTTACAAGGGTCCAGTCCTTTATATAAACCATCTAAGACTCTAGAGGCTATTAATGACAGAAGAATTATCAAAGTCAAGTGAAAAGGGGTTTCAGATAGTAAGATGATAAGAGTTGGGGGAGAGTGCAACATTCATAAACATTTGCAGCAGTACTTTGTTGAATATTTAGAGCATGTAGGACATTATCCAAGGCTTAGAACATGTACATTACATAAACTAAGCAAGATACGTAACAACGGAACCAAAACAGAAGCAAAGACCAAGCTGGTCGTTTGAGCATGGTCCTGCTCGTTCGAGCAAGGTGGTGCTCATTCGAGCACTGGCTCCTAGACCTGTCAGAATGTTTCTAAATCTTTTGTTTGGTATTTTTGGTACTTGCTCGTTCGAGCACTTTCGAAATTTCAAAGTCAGAAGCTTTCTGGAATTTGTTTTATGGAACAATGTGATTGTTCGTGAAACTAAGCTATGTTTCATGGACTAATGTGTTGTTATGAATAAATGTGTTACATCATCAATTGATGTATGGTTTGGATGAATCCATGTGACACTTCAACTCTATAAATAAGAGTGAGTGCATGGATATCAAATTACTTATTCTTAGAATCAATAATTCTGTCATCTTTCTCTCATTCTCTTGAAACATAAAGGAGAGTGATGAACTCTTTTATTGTTTTTTTGATTTTGATCTCTACAAAACACAAAGTCGTTTAGTTCAATCGATTCGTACTAATCGGTTGATGTGATTGATTGTATCTCATTGTGAATTTCCGTTCTCATAACCCAAGTACCTTTGTGGGGGAAATATCACAAAAGGAAAGCTTGCAGACGCCTTCAATCTATATCAAGATTTCTGGTGACGCCTTCGTTGCAAACTAATCTTCATTACGGTGTTGTTCATTTCATGGTTTATTCAAAGCAAGGAGTCCGTTGCCATACACAAAGGTTCGCATTTTTATTTCTAACAATCTTTTGTGATATCTTCTTTGATCATGGCAAGCGTTAAGGATCTCACATCGAACTTTATGAATTTGGACAAGTTTTTCTATATGGATTTTTTGATGAAGGCAAATGAAATATTATTTTAATGAGTATATTTAATAAGAAGTATCATGGAAAACAAGTAAGTTTACTTTCATGTAATTTATTTAATCATGAATTATGTTTGAATTTTTGTGTTTGTGAGAAAGTATTCACATACATTTAAATCTTCTTTTGGATGATCATATACATGTTTTCAAATTTTAATTTGAAGTAAAGCATGTGGGTAATAGTATTTAATTACAAGGATATGATCTAGAGAAGTGGGTATGTGTTATTTTGATGATGAAAATTTATGATGGAAATCATAATGTGTTATTTCTTAAATAATTTAATTAAGAAAAGAGAATATAATTTATTCTTGTTATCATCATGGTTAGAAGGGCAATGAAAATTTTGTAGTATAAAATTACTACAATGGTTAAGATTTATATGTTATATATAAATTAAATTGCCAAGTATACATTAAGTATGTGTGCTATCGGATATTGATTGATTAAAGTATGATTATGTTGTATACTTGATGGAATTAATTCTTCATGAGGCATGTTTAAAGATAGTGATTAATTTATTTTTATCATGTTGAAAATTGATGTATATTGTGTAACATCAAAACCGAAAATACATGATATTTATTGATCAATGGTTAGAGAATTATGAGTGATAATGGAAACATGATGTCCATGGTATCTGAATTTCCTAATTTTTGTTACCTGGAGTTAAAGGGGAATCCTGGTCCATGGATTGAAAATAACACCCCTGGCCCTGCTTATCGTATCTTGGTTAAACACTTGCACTTGGATTTCAAGGGCATGGAAGATGATGAGGAGCTTCAGATTGGGGAATCCATTGGGAATCCGAGTGAACTCAACGAACTCACTATTAATGGCGCTGAATTCCTCGAGTGCCCGCCTAAAGCCATAGCAACACTCGACAAGCTGAAAAAATTGGTCTTTGTATATTGTATAGACTTGCCTGAAAATTTTGATATTTTGAGGTTTAGTCTTACCTGTCTGAAGCTTCGAGATTGTGAGATCATGTCCGTCCCTAACAGAATTGCCAGCAAGTTTGGCACGATTGAGGAGACTCACTGTCAACCTTTAGTCCCTTTCTTTTAAACTCACTGTTTTCCACATAATGTGTTGAATTCCCGGTAAATTTGTTTGGGCTAGATGAGCTAATCCTGCTTGATATTAGATGTACCAAAATCAAGTACATTCCTTGGAGCATCGCTGATCTAAAGAAATTATGATTCCTATTGCTGCCCAAGCAATTCAGACTGGAATTATTACCTTTTCATCTAAATGATTTTGTCCTTATATCTGTACTGCACAGGCAAATTCGCAAAACATGGAAAGAAGTCAGGCATGGGTTGAACATACCAGTTGTTGCAGGTAAGTATATTTTCTACTCCCTTATTATTTATTGCTGACGATGTGTCTATAAGTTACTTTTATAAATTCGAAACTATATTTGGGAGCAAATTGGTCCATAAATATTTTTATTACATTTTTACATAAGAATGATTTATAAGATATTAATGGTCAAAAACTCAAAAAGTTTAAAAGTTTGATCATCAACAACCAAGCGCATATGATTTTGATTAACACTTGAGTATTGTCTTCATTTTGGTTTCTAATTCAATTTCTGTCTTTTCTTGCATCTCTTCGCTTCTCATTGTTTCAGGATATGCCAATGGAAGCAGCTCAGAATCCATCCATCATATCACCCCCTGGCTAAGCTTTACAACTTGGAAACATTGGATTTCCAATGAATTTGAACATTGTTAGGCTAAAGCTTGATAGTATCATCACAGCCCTGCCTGCCAGCTTATTCCATCTGGAGATCTTTCACATCTATAAACTTGATTGCAGGGACCTTAAACAATATTCGTCTCAATTGGTTAACTTAGAGACGCTCTCAATTACATGTTATTACATTAAGTAACTTCCTAGCTTAGCAAGACAACACAAGTTAAAAGTCTTGCACTCATAGACTGTTTTAGTCTCAGACAATTGCCGTCAGATTTGGATGAGTTGCTTGAAATTGGACACTCTCAATATTAGTGGTACGAGAAAAAAGACTCTTCCTGACAGCATCATGAAGCTTCCTAATCTGCAGCGGGTAATTCTCCCCAAGTGTTTCAAGCAAGAAAGTTTGCCTAAGGATTTGCAAGGGTTCGTCATTGATGATACAGATGAAATATACTACAAGCATATGAAGTACTATGTTTCTCGATATTATTGGTCCTCACCAGACACATCATATGAAGGAAGTGATGCTGCACTTGATTCCGTTCTTGAAGAAAAAGATGGTTTCATTCAGAAGGATTCAGAGCAAGGTGAAGCTGGTGAGCTGGCCTCTGAACAAGTGAGCATTGTGCTGTTCAGGTTCATGCAAATGAGTTTTTTATTACTTACTGAGCTTCATATATCACTATATATGCCTCAACGCTTCCCACTTCAAATGTGCTTTTTGTTTCCTTTGTCTTGTTTATAATGTAATTTCTAGTTTTATATGATATCACTAAGCAGTAGGGTATTTATAACCGGATACCGGGTCGACCTGGATCCAGATACCCGGTTTTTTCGGATAGTGAAAATCACTATCCGGTTCTGACCTGAAAAAACCAGATACTCGGAATCCGAATGCCCGGTTTAATCCAGATCGGATACCGGCTATCAGTTTTCCAAATTTTTTCGTCTTTTTTTAAAACAATTTACGTTTTTTCGACATAACTATTTAAGCGCACTTCACTTTCTTTCTTTAATCAAGCTTATTTTTTAAACAATTTCAAAAAAAACTTATTTTTCAACTTAGTATACAAATCATTTTGAAAATATGATTGGATTTTCAAAAGTCTAAATTAATTAAAATTAAACTAGTTATACAATTTAGTTATTATTGAGAACTGTTAATATTAGTAAAATTAACAACCAAAACAAAAAAAAAATTTATGAAAAAATATTTATATTTTTTAAAAATAAAAAATAATAAAAAGGTTGAAAATCGGATATCCGGTTTAGCCAATATGCTGACCCCGGAATCCGGTTTTAAAACCGGATACCCGGTTTGAATTATCCGGTTTTCAAAAACTGGATAATTTACTCGATTTTTTAAACCAGATATTCTGAATCGAATAATTCGGATCGGATATTTTTGAACACCCTTACTAAGCGGTACATCCAAGAATTGGTTTATAGTGTCTTCCGAATTCTAAGGGGGTGCTTGGTTGGATGGAAAACTTTTTTATTTTATGGATAATGGTTTTCCTTAAAAAACGTCAACCGGTGGAAAAGTCAAATGAAAATAAGTTTTTGCTTTGTTTAGTTTGATGGAAAACTCAAATTGAAGATGATGGTCAACCAAAGAAAATTGGTTTCCTTCAATTTGGATGGAAAATGAAAATGACTTGCAATGGAAAAGTGTTTTCTACCTTGGCAAAAACCATCCGACCCGAATTTGACCGAAAAAAAAATCCGAAACCAACCGACTTGAAAATGACTTAACTCGCAAAATGACCGACCTGATAATTACCCGACCGAAATTAATCTGACCGATAACCGACCCGATCGACCCGTTTTGACAGGTCCAATATCAATTTATTTATTATAAAAATCTTAATTTTCAAAAAGTTTCAAAGTTTAATTTTAGCGTTCAATGTTTATCAACGTATGGAGTATATCACTTGAACCTTAAAATTCGGTACACTATCTCTAAAAATACGCAAATAAAAAAACATTGAGCACTATTTTTGTCCATCGTAATTTTTTCTTCGAAAAAAGGATGTTGTAATCACCTTGTTTAAGTATGTATCTCATGAATTCGGTCAAAGTGAATACTTATTCACCTATGTTGCTCGCATGCAAATTCAAATATATTTAACAATGCAACTACACTTATAAAAATGGTATCTTATATAAACTAAGAAGATATTTAACATTGTTTTTACATCGTGATGACTTTTTGTGAAAAAGGATGACATAATCCCTATTCTAAAGCGCGCATCTTACAAATCCTTTAAAATATGTATTTTTTCACCTATTTTACTTCCATGTAAATTGAGAACTTTATTTTGATAATCGTATGTCATGATTAGAGATGGCAATGGGTAATGGACCAACCCGTATCCGAGGACCTCAATCGTTTTTACGCATATGGAACCTTAAATCTTTATCTGACGGCTATGGGGCGGGTACAAATCTTGTGTTAAAAATACAGATTCGGGAACAAGTATTGTCAAAAGTAATAAAATATGAGAATTAATTTTCAAATTATTATAAGTCATGAGCCCCAAGGACACTTAGGCTAGTGAGCTAAGTGTGAAACAATTTGGACCCCTATGGAGTCCATCCATGGAAGAGGCCGTATATGGGGAGCGAACCTCTTCATGAGTGTATGGCTCCTGTGGGGGCTAATGAGCCCCAATGACACTTAGGCTGGTGAGCTAAGTGTGAAACAATTCGGACCCCCTATGGAGTTCATCCATGGAAGGGGCCGTAAATGGGGAGCAAACCTTTTCATGAGGTGTCCGGCTCCTGTGGGGGCTAATGAGCCCCATGGACACTTAGGCTGGTGAGCTAAGTGTGAAACACATCGGACCCCTATAGAGTCCATCCATGGAAAGGGCCGTTATGGGGGCTAATTCTTTGTCATTCTCAAAAAAAATTTATTATTATATCTTTTATTTCTTGATGAAATTTGTAGAAATTAAAATTTTAATGAAGAAACTTTATTAATTAGCAAATTTTCAACATAAAAAAATAAATATATTTTTTCATATGGCAATTCATTATGAGAGTGCCATGTGGAATTTCATATTCTTTTTATTAGATTGTATGATGATTATAAGAATTCTTTGTTATTCTCAAAAAAAATATTATCATATCTTTTATTTCTTGATGAAATTTGTAGAAATTAAAATGTTAATGAAGAAACTTTATTAATTAACAAATTTTCAACATAAAAAAATAAATATATATTCTAAGAAGCTTATGTAAGAATTATTTGATATGACAATTCATTATGAGAATGCCATGTGGAATTTCACATTCTTTTTATTAGATTGTATGATGAAATTTGTAGAAATTAAAATGTTAATGAAGAAACTTTATTAATTAACAAATTTTCAACATAAAAAAATAAATATATATTCTAAGAAGCTTATGTAAGAATTATTTGATATGGCAATTCATTATGAGAATGCCATGTGGAATTTCACATTCTTTTTATTAGATTGTATGATTGTTTACTAAATGAGTTTAATAAAATGCTTTATCGAGTAAGTGGCTAATTGCAAAAATAATTTTCTTCTATTGCGAATCAGAGACAAAAGAGCTCAAACAAAAATAAATACACAAATTCTTGGCCGAGACCGTCTCAAGGTGAGACGGCCCAATGTCGCGGCCCAATTTAAGGCGCGTCGCCTGCACGCGCGCGGGTTCCTCCAACTTTCCTTTTTTCTTTTTTTTTTGGCATCTTTTAAACTTCTAATTTTGAAAACTTCCATTTCAGTTTTCAAAATCAAATTTAATTTCCTTCTTGCTTCTTCTTCCTCCATTGTCCTTCTTGCTTCTTCTTCCTCCATTTCGTTCTTCCTCCTTTTTTCGTTGTTGCTGCACTTAGGTTGTCTTTCTCCATTTTCGTTCTTCCTCCATTACTGGTAACGATTTTGTTTTTAAATCAATTCATATATTAAAGTATTCAATTTTCATCCTAAGATAGTCAATTGTCCTCTTAAAGTATTCAGTTGTCATCTTAAGATATTTAATTTTCATCTTAAAGTAATCGATTTTCATCTCTTGATAGTTAGTTCATTTTCATCTTAACATACTCAATTTATATATTAAAGTACTCAGTTGTCATCTTAAGATAGTCAGTTTATATATCAAAGTACTTATTTCGGCTCTTAAAGTATACATTTCACTTACTAAATTGCTATTTTAAAATACTCAATTGTCCTCTTAACATACTCAATTGTCCTCTTAACTTCTTAAATTGTTATGTTAAAATACTCAATTGTGCTCTTAAAATAATCAGTTTATATATTAAAGTACTCAATTTTCATCTTAAGATAGTCAATTGTCCTCTTAAAGTATTTAGTTGTCAGCTTAAGATACTCATTTTATATATTAAAGTACTCAGTTGTCATTTTAAGATAGTCAGTTCATATATCAAAGTATTCATTTCTCCTCTTAAAGTATACACTTCACTTATCCAATTGCTATTTTAAAATACTCAATTGTCCTCTTAAAATACTCAATTGTCCTCTTAAAATACTCAATTGATATGTTATACAATCCATATTTGTTTAACTTGATGTAATGTTATAATGTTAACTTCTTAAATTGTTATGTTAAAATACTCAATTATCGTCTTAAAATAATCAGTTCATATACTAAAGCACTCAATTTTCATCTTAAGATAGTCAATTGATGTAATGTTATACAATCCATCATTTCCATCTCAAATTCACCATTATCATCTCCATCAAGCATCAGTTCTGAAAAAATTTTAGAATACGAATTTCACATATAGATTGTTCATCATTAAAACACAAGGTTCTGGTCAAATTTACCTTCAATTTGTGTCTCGACGCTTGTAACCTCATTACAATGTCAAATTCATTCATTAAATCCTCCATTCTTGAGCAGTTTCTTGAAAAGAATGAAGAAATTTGCAGAGATTTTGATGAAATTGAGAGAAATTACAGGAATATTCCTTCCTATTTTCACTCTTCTTGCGGTTTTGATTATAGGAAGTTTCCTAATTTTGAATATGGAAGTTTTTGGTTTAAAAGAGGGAAGTTTATATATTGCAGACATTCTTTCCCTCCTATTTGCGTCTCTGCTGGTTTGGGCTGGGCCGTCTCACCTTGAGACAGTCTCGGCCAAGACCGGCTGAAATAAATTAGTTTATTTATAAACTATTTTGGATCTAATAAGCTTTATTTGAAGGTTTCTTACGATCCTTTTGTTTTCGTTTGCAATGGTGAATTTTCGATCTTGATCTTTTAGCGTTGAAGATCTTGTTGACGTTGAAGTTTTCATCTGATTTTTGATTTTTCGTTTTGATTCGAGACAAATAAGGTTTGACTTTTGTTTTCATTTCAGGTTTGATGTTGTTTGTAAAGAAGATGAGAATTGTGATGCCCTTAAAGGTAATAATACTGAATTTGATTCTATTTATTCTTTTGAAAAATCAAATAATTGTTTGATATTTAAAATGTGAATTAGAATCTGGGTTTTATGCTTGATTTTGTATATGAATCAGTTTGATTGTAATGTGGATGATCATGTTTTGATATAATTTGATTTTGTCATTTCCCTTCCCTCATTTTGCCGGTTCCTTTTCTTTCTGCCTCACTTATGTGTTATCTCATTCTCCATTTTCGTCATTAAATTTTGTTCTCTCTCACTCAAGTTCTGCCATTGAAGGTAAACGCAAACTTTTGCTCATTCTCCATTTGCTTTTCAACAAAGTAGATGCAAACTTACATGATCAGGTAATTCAACTAAGGTATTTTCCAAGATCATCTATGGATTTATTCAACTAAGGATTAGAATATTTTTCACCAAACGAAGGTAAATCATGTTATTTTTTTTGGGATTTTGAATTCAGGGTTCATTTTTTTGCATTTAATTGAGAATTTTCATGAATATGCTGGATCACATTGTTCAAATTTAGGGATTCTTCTGATTTAGGGCTTTTTTTTCAAAATTGAAATCAAATCCACTTTCTTCATGAATTGGAAATGGGGGGCTTTTGCTTCCAATGATGTGTTTTCCTTTTGTTTTTTTCCATATTAATTTGTTGATTTTAATGACAGATAAAGAGGTTTGCTTTGATCATACATGTTTTGGTGATTGACGATTATGATAGTTTTCATTGATAATTATGATAGTTTTCAGTTATAATATTTGTCAGGGTTTCATTGATAAATATTTATGTTGAATAGACTACTAAGCTATTATTAGTTCTATCATTGAGAGTCGATTAGCTTGGATACATGATTTATTGTAGATTAGTACCTACACTGGTGAATTTTATGGCTGATGTTTTCCACGGAACTAAAGCAACTTTTGTAACATATTAAAGATATTGCATCTAAGAAGACCAGTTTTGGGAAACCATTGCTTAAGGTGTGGAAATTTTGTGAGTGTATGGAAAAACAATGTAATGTGTAACGTTCGTTGGAATTTTCTTAAGAGTTGTCGAGTTGTTTATATATGCTTGTCTTCTCTTGAACGACTAATTTGTTCTTTGCCAGCCAGGTAAATGATCATCCAAATGCTTTTTCACTAATTAAACACGGGGAAGAGTGCTATCAGAAGATGTCAGCAATTATGAATCATCTTTGAAGTCTGGTAATTTGCATAACATATCTGCATTTATCCTTAATGCGTAAATGAACATCCAAATATTTTTGCTTGACATTACCCCTGACAATATTTGAATGTAATGGGGCTTGACATTTTCTTTTGCTAATTTTTATGCTTTGTTTGCGTGGTATTAAATGTTGAATAGCCTTCTGCTGTCTGGTTGCTGTCATGAGCAGACGTGCAGTTGTAGTTTTTAGTTTTTAAACTAATGCTATGGCTCAACGTAATTTGGTGTTTTGATTGTTATTATCTTGCATTCTGCCCAGCAACAACAAAAGAATTCTGTTGTCAAGTCTTTGCAGCATCATTCTGACAGAAGTTGTTGCTTCTTGTTTCTGTGTAGCTGGTTGATCCGAACAACACTTTTGCTGCCTGAATATCGCTGTTCAATTAATTTAGTGTTCATAGATGCTCAAGTTCTTTCAATGTTGTAGATCATGATTTTCATTTTTACTGTTTGAGAAATATGTTTCATGAATTTCATAATCAACTAAAATCCTCTAACATGTGAAGTTTTTCATTTTACTCATGTAAGAATTTTAATTGATCAAATGCAAAACAATTAAGTAATCTATTCTTACCTCTGATTGCCCACACACTTTCTTAAAATGATCATTCTGACGATCATGTAGAGCTCCAGCTCTTTTTGAGGTTGCTTCATCACTACCATCAAGATTCACATCCAAGTTCTCTTCCTTTTAGCACTAGGGGAAGTGCATCAATTTACACTTTTAAAAAAACATTGTCTGTAGGCAGTCTAATGGAAAATTAGTGACATTGTCCTTCACGTCTTTCTCATTTGAGAATTCATCATGTAAGATATCCAGTTGACTGGTCTCAGAGAATTGAAGATCTTTGATGGAATTAATTAAAATATGTTCCACAGCTTCTTGGAGAGCAAAGCTATTTTAAGTTATATTTTATAAGAAATATTACATTTAGACTTTTTTTTTCAAAAACATAATGAAGTAGGATTTACTTCAGCAAGACTCATTTCAATTTTCATTCTTATGAGATATCTTATTAGGCATTTAAACAATTTGCTGAGTTGAAAGAATTTTTTTTTAAGTATCCATTCATTCTACTGTAATGGTTTGATAGCACAAATTGAATACCGACAAATATGATTTTCTTTTTACATCTGAATTTGGATGAGACGGCCTTATAATGAGACTGTTAATGGATCTGGACATTTATTCATTTTCTGGGCATTTTTCAATTTTGATCTTAAAAGTATCAATTTTTAAAATTGATACTTAAAATCAAAATTGAAAAATGCCCAAAAAATTAACGGTTCAAGTTTTTGTGTTCTTTTTAAATATAGATTATGACTTAACTTAAAGGAATTTATTTTTATTAGAATACATGTAGATAGATAGATATAGAGGTGATAATTGATATTTTCTAACTTTTTAGTAATTGTTTTGGGTCCATACATACATTTGTTCAATTGTAATGCAGTAATGGATACTAAAATGATTTTTCTTTCAAATACGTTCTATGACCCAAGTTAAAACGAGTTTATGTTTATTACTATAGAAAGATATAGATGTGTTATTTGTATGGATGTACATATTGTGGTGTTGTTTATTGGGGAACAAATATGAATTCAATAATGTTGCTATTGTGATCAATTCTTGAGTTGGTTTTAGTGGTAATTCCAACTCCCGTCAAGCATTGTTATTCTCTCGATGGCATAGCTCGACTTGAGAAATCGACAACGTCCCAACATTAGCCTCGACAATAAAGTTGCCCTACGAATGTCCTCAACATAGAAGTGTATAAAGCCTTCAATGGTTTTCATGCCCTAATTCGGTCGTGCTTTTTACGACTACCTATTTATCTTAATCCTTGCATTCTTTATATCTTTGCAACACATTAACATTCTAATATTTGTATTCATATTATTTTTAATCGTAGTTTTTATAATAACATAATGAAATTCGATAGTATAATTTGGGGGATCGCGTGCGTAGCACGCGGCCCCACAACTAGTTATTATTAAAAATAAAATGGGTAACTCAAAGGCTTCAAGCTATTCAAATGAGGTCAACAGCAAAGTGAAGGTGTATAAAATATCGTTATTTGCAACATTATGAATCTCATACACCATTCCTATTTATCAACACCCAGAAATAAATGTTGCGTTCAAAAGAAAAGTCCTACAAAAAATAGGGCGAATGAGATAAAATTGTAATTTGATAATTTTGCTAAGTTTAAAAATTCTTCTTTACATTTATAAATATTACTATGTGGAAGTTCATTAAAATATATTTACAATTTAAGTTAATTATATTTTTCCAAGTACCGAGTCATTGAAAAAGCGGCATTTAAAACTAAGGGGTCTTTCTTATAGTACTCCCTCGGTCCCTCCTATTCATAGACAATGAGACATTTGCTTTTTGACACTATTACTTGTTACTCAATTCTTAATCGATAAATTATAAAACCATGATATGATTACCTCACTATCTTTGTCTCACTTGGTTTGTGCACATTTTCAAATATATCAATCGATGACCTAATGCATCTTATTGTGCATAAATAAAAATTATAAAAAATAGACACTAATAAATTGCACTATAACGAATCAAATAATATCTTAATTGACTATGATTTAATTTATATATTTGGAATGAATCAAATTAGAGTGTTACTCCCTCCGTTTTCAAATGTTCTTCCCATTTACTTTTTGCACAATTTTCAAAGTAAATTTTGAGTCTTAACATCTCTCAATATGCATCATAAAAAATTATAAAAAATATATAATAAAAAAGTATACATTAAGACAAATCTAACGGGATCTCACATGGATATATCTTATCATCGATAGATGTCTTAAAAATCTTAATCAAATTTCTCTTTGCAAAATAGAATATTCTAAACGGGAAGAACATTTGGAAACGAAAGGAGTATGATAAATGCTAAAACTAAATTGGGTAAAGAATAATTTGCGAATTACAGCCGCGAAGTTTAGGCCTTTTGCGAATTACAGCTGCAAAGTTTTTTTGTTTTTTTTTTTTTTTTGCGAATTACAGCCACCAAGTTTTGAAAGTGACCACCATTCCGGCCAAATGACCGGTTATGACCGTTGACCAGAGAATTTACCTTTGACTTCCCATTTTTCTGATTTTTCCTTTTTTAATGTTTTTTTTGGAAATTCCTTTTTTTAATTTAATTCTTCATCCCCAATGATTTTTCTCTCTCTTCCTCCTCTTTCTCCATCATCTTCATTCTCTTCATCCTCCATTAATCTTCAAAGTCACCATTAATGCTTACAGACTCAATTTCTCTCCAAAGTCCAAATTCTAGATTTCTATCCCCGTTTCAAAACCCTAATCAAAGAATACCAAATTGAAAGGGATGAACCTGATTGAACTACATTTAGTGTTTGAATTTGTTAATTGGAACCCAATTTCTTTCCTCTTTTTAGACATCAGCTGTAATTCCTTCATTTCTGCTTCATTTCTATTGAAATCGGTATTAAGGGGCACAGTTGTTTATTGTTATCGTATGTTCTGTTGTTTCTTTGAATTATAGATGTTATTTTGTCAAGAATGTCATCTGGGTTTTCCTTGTTTTACCTTGAAATTCACGGTTCACCGTCTCTTTCAATTCTCAATTCTCATCTCTCTTTCTTCATCTTTCAAATTCAAAAACCCTAATTTGAATAATTTCTTCAATCTCCATTATTGGCTTCATAAAATCTGCCTCCATTTTGGTATGAAATTCGAATAATTTCCTCTTATTTTATTTTGTTTTATTGTTAATTAAATTAGTATGATGAGTGAAGTTTCAATCCAAATATTTTTCAGATACTGAAAAATCGTGCAGATTTCGATCAAAAAAAGACTAAAAATTGTTAAGGTGATAATCTCTATCTTCTATGAGTCTCGTATACGAAGACAATGGAGAACATCTTTATTAATAATGGCATCATAATCATCATCATCCTACATATATTAATTCAAAAATATTTGTGCCAACTGTCACTACACAAATGCATTTTAAAAGCACTTTGTCAAGGGTCACTTTAATAGTGTTGGATAGTTATTTTGAAATTCATCTGTTCATCTTCCCTAATGCAATTTAAAATGTCAATGAAGAGTTTTATTTAAAGTGGTATTAATTGTAATATAATACTTGATATTGACATAGACTCTACAAATTCATATTCATACTAATATTAACAATGTTATAAAACTAAAAACAACATTATTTTTTTGAAGAAAAACAACATTATTATCTTAAAAAAAATAATGTTTTTTTTAGCTTTATAACAGAATATAACTCATAAATTGATGTAAGGCTAATCAATGTTAAGAAATTTTGTTAAACCACTCACTTCACATTCCCTATTGCAATATAATGCAATATAAATTGAGAGTTCACAAAAGAAAACTAATAAATTTAAAGTAGTATACATTGAAACTAACTCATGCAATCTAATTTTAACTTATATAAATTCACAACAAAAAAGTCATCATTTTTTGTGGGGCTTATCTTTATCTTTTTGTTTTGGTGTATTAGGCGTAATTTCTAGAAAACTTTATGGCGGTGCATAAATGAAAGATTCATACAAGGAAGCGAAGCGGGAGGCTAAGAAAGCAGTCGCAAAGGCAAAGAGTCATGCCTTTGAAGCCTTCTACCAAAAGCTTGATACCGCGGAGGGGGAGAAATATATGTACAAGTTGGCTAAAGCCAGATCTAGGCAGAGGGAGGACTTGGGGGCAGTGAAGTATATCAAAGATGAGAGTGGACGGGTTCTCATTAGACAAGAGGACATCAAACTAAGATGGCATCAGTATTTCTCCCAACTACTAAATATGTCAAGGGGTCCTACACAGGAAAGTGGGCAGACTTCGGACACACAAAGAACACGGGTTTGTGGGTCATTTGGTGACATAACCAAGGGTGAAGTAAGTGAAGCCCTCAAAAAGATGGGGAGATTTAAGGCAGTTGGACCGGATGATATCCCGATTGAGGTGTGGAGGAGCTTAGGAGAAGAGGGCATTCAATGGCTTACTAATCTCTTTAATGCTATCTTGAGATAGTAAGATGCCGGAGGAGTGGAGGATTAGCACAATTATCCCTTTGTTCAAGAAAAAGGGCGATGCACAGGAATGTGGGAACTATAGGGGTATCAAACTCCTAAGCCACACTATGAAACTGTGGGAAAGAGTTATTGGGAAAAGAGTTAGATGGGAGACGGTGATTAGGGGGAACCAGTTTGGTTTCATGACGGGGAGATCAACTACTGAGGCGATTCATATTTTGAGGAGATTGATGGAAAAGTATCGGGAGCAAAAGAAGGATTTGCATCTTGTGTTCATCGACCTGGAGAAAGCATATGATAGCATACCACGAAGCGTTTGGGATAGCCTTAAGAAAAGAGGTATTTCCTCAAGATATATTGAGGTCATACAGGACATGTATGATGGAGTGTCGACCAACATTCAGACACCGGTGGGGCTAACGGAGTCTTTCAGTATTAGAGTAGGCCTACATCAGGGATCATCACTTAGTCCTTTCCTCTTTGCGGTGATTATGGATGAAATCTCAAAATGCATCTGGGAAACCGTACCATGGTGTATGCTTTTCACCGATGATATAGTCTTGGCCGCAGAAACTAAGGAGGAGGCTAATAGTAAATTGGAAGAATGGAGGGAAGCCTTGGAGGGTAAGGGTATGCGCATAAGTCGTTCGAAGACTGAATACATGCGATGTAACTTTAGTGGGACAGAATCGATAGGGGAGCCAGAGGTGTCCATTAGGGGAGAAGCTGTTCCATGCACGTCCAAGTTCAAATATCTGGGTTCAGTAATTCAGAACAATGGGGAAATTGAGGGTGACGTTACTAACCGTATACAGACAGGTTGGCTCAAATGGAGAGCAGCGACTGGGGTGCTTTGTGATAAAAGATTTCCTAGTAGACTAAAAGGGAAATTCTACCGCGTTGCGATTAGACCGGCTTTGTTGTACGGAACAGAGTGCTGGCCTGTAAAAAAGGCTTTCGAGCAGAGAATGAAAGTAATAGAGATGTGCATGCTGAGATGGATGTGTGGTAAGACAAGGATGGACAGGATTAGAAATCAGGAGTTTAGGGAGAAGTTAGGGGTTGCACCTCTCTCTGCAAAGATGCGGGAGAACAGGCTCAGATGGTTTGGGCATGTGCAGAGAAGCACCCATGACGCCCCAGTGAGAAGGGTTGAACGCATCATAGTGGAGGGCAAGAGAAGCCGAGGAAGACCTAAGAGGACGTGGGAGGAGCAGATTAACAGCGACCTGATCGAACTGCACCTCTCTAAGGACCTGACCAGGGATAGAGCCAAATGGCGGCGCCTTATTCACGTCCTAGATTACTAGACTTGTTTGTTACTGTTCTGTATCTTTGTCATTGCTATTCACTGCCTCTTCTACCTGTATCGTTTATACTTTTTAAATGATCCCTATGCTTGGCTAATGTGGGTGTAAGATGCAGGTTTCAGATATTTGCAGGTCCTATCCTTGAGGACTATTTTAGAGCCGAAGGACTCTTATGACCGCGCTCTCCTTCTGGGTATGAGACGCCGTCGACCTTCCTTCCCCGGACCCTGAACATAGAGTATCTATGTGCGGGAACACTGGGTATGATGATGATGATGATTTATGGCGGTGCATAGTCCACTCCTATGCTGTCTTGAGTGGCCTGTCTCTTGGTCCCTTCTTCCGAAGGCTTTTTTCCCGCTTGGGTTTTTTTATGCCGGAGGTTTTGGGGTCCCAAGTTTCAGTGTTGGTGTTTTTGCTTTACTATCTATAAAACTTCCTAATTTTCAAAAAAAAAAAAGGTATAATTGTAGATTCTTCAACTTCTACTACTTTTAATGGTCATTAAAGACATATGCTTACTAATTTACGTATTTCTTTCCAAGATATAATTCTAACATTCAATTTAAGAGGTAATATCCAATCATACTACTATACAACTATATACTACTATGCATAATAACATCATTAGCACTTTAATTAAGTATTACTTCTATTATGTATTATGATTACACTTAGTATAAATTTGCTAATGCTTGATTAATAATTATCATGCAATGGTGAAAGATTCTATATGACGACTTTAATGAATTTTGTAAAAGGTTCTACATATTAGTAACCAAAACAATTCCTAAAAAACAAAAGTAAACCTACACCGTGCATTGCACGTGTATAATCCTAGTTCATAATAAAATGAAAACAATTCCATTTAGAAGCACCACACTTATGGAATGCTCTTAGAGCATACTGCTACATTAGCAACATGAAGGCAGAAGTTCCTCACAATGACCGACACCGTGTGGACTGGTGTAAATGACTGAATTTAAGAACTAAGAAGTAAAGTATTGGTGAATTCATCCAAAGACAAAACTACTGAAGATATTACATTTGGAAAGACAAAAACTAAATTAAGCTCCTGCATTAGTACTATCTTCACCACAGAAAAACTCGGGATTACAAATAAGGTAAAAGCTCAAATATAGACTGCATATGAACAATATTGCGATACACAAATAAACGAGAATATGAAACAAAACTCAGCGACACCAGGAGGTCGACGTTTATTTCATAAGTCAGTTCCCATCATCCAAACCCTGACTATTCACAAACATATTTTCTCTTCGTTTGGGAAATGCAGAGTCGAGATTAGAACCCCTGAATTTGATCTCTGAGGTTGCTCGGTAATTAGGATCAACAGATGACGGTCTGGAGCTGCTATCTACTGCACTTGGCCTAAAGGAACTGCCTGCACCACCAGGATATCGGGAAGGAGAAGTATACCTTCTTGGTGCGGCTCTTAAACCGTTGTTCCTCAAATCCATCATGTCGGGATTTCTTGTTGATGAATCAGCAAAAGATCGTTCTCCTGACCCAGATCCTAATGGGGCTCCAGCTCTATTCGTGACTGAACTTGAATTGAATGGATCATCTGGCCCCCACGAGGTAAGGACTTCCTTCTTCTTTGCAAAGAACTGCCACGCTCCAAACAGGAAAAGAATGAAGAACAGCACAGGACTTGTCCAGAGCACAGTGTTCGACTCTGCTCTGAAAATCGGGAGTTGTGAACGGTACATTCCTACATATCCTCCGCCAAGACCAAGAATAACAAGCTTTTCTCGGTCGCTAGCAATTAGCGGTATTGCCTTATCCGTCTCACTGTTCTCATTCATCGTCTGGCCGGGTAAAAATGATGATTTGATCTCCTCTATACCTGCAGAAAAAGTAAGACGTGGAGCACCTGACCTAATATAGTGCTGAGTTGAAACATTGTACACATAAATCTTTTCTCTGCCAACGATTAGTAAGTATCCTTTGATTGCCTGAAACGCAAGAGGCTCATCCATGTCAAACCGTTTCCTAGATCTGACCCTGCATTTAAAGTTGGAAACATCCCCTAGTAGTAACAGATGAATCAAATCGCCAGACGATGTGAACCCATAAGCCTTTGATCGCTCAGTAGCATCAAAAACATAATTTTTCACCACCGAATCATTTAGACCTTCACATTCAGTCTCCCTAATCTTCATAGTCCTCAAGTCCAAAGATCCTGCACCTCTCTCCGTCAAGAACAAAAGGCGTTGTTTTAAGAAAGCTAAAGGACGACTTGTGGGCACAGCCAGCCCATAGAGTGTACCATTCTCCCTAAAAACCTTAATTTTACCCTTCGCTTCCACCGATAGAATGTATCTAGATCTAGCAACCTGATGAACTTCTAACATTGTAATTGGGGACCCAAGTTCCCCATTATCCAAAACGACAAGATTCTCTATGTGAAGGGAGCTTAGATCCTCAGAAACAGAAGTCTCCCAGAGCCTATGAGCTAAAATAACCCCATTACTATGGCCTGTAACCAGCACACTCTCATTCATATAAGCTGACATAAATGAAAGCATAGAAGTGATGGGAAAATCAGACAAAGTATAAAACTCAACCAAAACATCCCCATTTCTCAAGAACACATATACTCGACCTCGATCATCACCAACCGCAATATACTTACTCATGCCTTCATAATCCCTAAAGGGCAAAATATTAACACTTGTAGCAACCGAATCCAAGTTGATAGCAGACATAAACTGGAATTTCTCAGACCAAAATGGATTGTACTTAGTAATTGAACCAGAACTGGTTTTAAGTGGATTAATTTGAGCATCAGCTGGCTTACCATCTTGAATGCCGATATTATCTCTACCCACAGTATAACTTGATCTATCACCCTTGTCAATGATATTCTTTACGACTTTATTCGGTTCATCAAGTTTAGATTCCAATCTAGCCACTAACTCACTCAGATTTTTTACAAGTTGTTCTAGCTTATCAATTTGAGCTTGGTGTTGATTGAACAGCAAAGGGTCACCATTTTCATGATTATAACAACTATCTTTCTCAGGGAAAAACTGATTTTCAAGTAAAGGAGGGGTAGCACAGTTTACAAAAAACCCATCAAAGATTAAGGAAACATAAATGAAAAAAAGAAGAAAAGGGACAAAAAACTTGCCTTCCATACAAGTATTCGTATTAAGCATTATTGGTTTATAAGTTGTTGATTTTGGTAGATGTTGGCTGAACATCCCAATTTCCAATCAAAGAAAAACCATGATAGTTTTCAGCAATTTGATTACTGGGGATTCATGGATTTTGGGTAAATCAGTAAATAAGATGAGTTATAATAACTTGGAACTGAGAAAAAGCGAAAGAGAAATAGTAAGAAGAAACAAAGAATGGGGAAGAGATTGTTTGTGTGTTGTGTTGTGTGTGTATTTGCGAATTGGGAGTGCGTGTGTTTTCCGAAGTTAGTCCTGGATTTCAATCTTTGCGGTTTATTTGGGTCTTAGTCCCCTAGATCTTGCACCGAATTTTCACTCTTTCATTTTCTCTATTTTGGCATCAATATCAAACATACCTACTTAACTTTACTCTCTTTTTTTGAGAAAAAAAAAAAAAAAAAACTCGTATTAATAAACAATAGTTTCTTATTGAAAATATCTAGAGTTTTTCATATGAGTTGGGAGTATGCTAAAATATTTTTATTGGCAATGTGAAAGGATTAATTTTCATATAAGTGGTGAGAAAAAAAAATCAAAAACGAAATTGTATTCCACGTCACAAAGAACGATATACGCATTATCAATGCATGTATGTTAATGATAAGTGTATATGACAATAAGGGGTCGCTTGGATTGAAAGTAAATATTTAAAGGGCAAAAAAAGTCAAAGTAGGAATTTAAGATTAGTTAGGTAAATGATTAAAGGAATGTGATTATTGGAGAGGTGGAAGAATGAATTAGAAGATAATGAAAAAATAGAGAAAATAGCAATAAGTTCCCTTATTTTTGGGTATAAATTTACCCTAGGGGGAGGTGGAGGAATTCTTTACCTCCAAATGAGTGAAATCAAACTCTTTTTCTATTCATCTTTTTTAATCTACTCCTATTCTACCTCTATCACAATTTTTTCAATAACTTCATTTGCATATCTAATTACCTTTATTACCTTAGTTTGACTTTTTTTACTACTATGAACAAGAAGTACTCATCAAGAAGAAGAGAATAGTTAGAGAACAAAGGCTCTAACTGTATTTTATTAATTTGGAAGAAATAAATCTGAATTGTATCAATTACAATAATAGAGACATGTATATATACTAACTACATATAGTTAACCGTAGTTTACATATAACTAACTACAGTTCATACACCCCCCACAAGCTGAGACTGAGAAATCAGTCCAAGCTTGGAACACAGTAATTGATGTTGAGAACTGGATAAGGGCTTGGTAAGCACATCTGCAATCTGATCTGCACTTTTAACATGTTCAGTGCTGATAAAGCCTTCTTCAACTTGTTCTCTGATGTAGTGCATATCACGTTTCAGATGTTTGGTTTTCTCATGGAATTTAGGATTATAGGCCAGAAGTTCCGCTGATCTGTTGTCACAATAAAGAGTGATAGGAAGAGGAATGGCAACTAATAGATCTTGTAACAAACCTTCAATCCATACAAGTTCACTGGCCGTGAAAGACATACTCCTGTATTCTGCTTCAGCCGAAGATTTACTAACAGTAGGTTGTTTCTTTATTTTCCAAGAAACAAGGTTGCCTCCAAGAAAGATAGCATATGAACTTAGAGACCTACTGGTGAAAGAACAAGCACTCCAGTCTGCATCAGAGTAAGCGTGAAGATTGATAGGAGGAGCAGCAGAGTAGAACAAACCCATATCTATCGTGCCCTTCAAATACTTTAATACATGTATGGCAGCCTTGAGATGAGGGATTCTAGGAGCACTGAATAATTGACTCAGATGTTGGACAACATAAGATAAATCCGGCCTGGTAAGATTGAGATAAAGGAGTCTCCCAACAAGCTTTCTATATACCTTAGGTTGGGATAATAATTCCCCTTCTATTGTAGAGAGTTTAAGACCAATGGACAAAGGAACAACAGTAGAAGCACAAGATGCAATACGTGAATCAGAAATAAGATCTTGAATATACTTTCTTTGGGATAAGAATGTGCCAGTGCTAGTGCTGATCACCTCTAACCCAAGAAAGTAATGTAAAGGACCTAAGTCCTTTATGGTAAAGGCTGTATCCAATGCTTGCTTAACCTCAGCAATTTGGAGCAAGCAAGAACCAGTAATCAACATATCATCAACATAAACCAAAACAACCAAGAATTTCCCATTATGACTTCTAGTAAACATAGAATAATCTTGCTTAGATTGAACAAATCCTAATGTTTTCAAGAAAGCTACTAATTCCTTATTCCATTGCCTAGAAGCCTGTTTTAAACCATATAAGGATTTCTGTAATTTGCAAACTTGACCTGTCTTAGCTTTAGTATAACCAGCGGATGGGTGCATGTAGACTTCTTCATCCAAGAAGCCATGAAGGAAAGCATTATTAACATCAAGTTGACACATAGACCAGTGATTCATAGTGGCAATGGCAATGACTATTCTAACAGTAGCTAATTTGGTGACAGGGGAGAAAGTTTGTGTATAATCGACGCCCAACACTTGTTGATAACCAGTAGCAACAAGTCTAGCTTTCAATCGTTCTAAACTACCATCAGGATTTAATTTGGTCTTATAAACCAATTTAGAACCTATAGCCCGTTTTCCCTTAGGCAATTCAGTCAAGACCCATGTTTCATTTGCTTCGAGGGCGTCAAGTTCTTGTTGCATGGCTAGCACCCAAGCAGGAGAGTGCTTAGCTTGATTGTAGGAAGCTGGTGCAAAGGGAACTCCAGAAAGAACATTAAATGAAAGAGATTGTGAGAGAAAAGAAGAAGGTTGATGCTTATGTGGTAGGTAAGGCACTTCAAAGTCTTTTAGTTTGGAAGAAGGTTTAATTATCCTAGAGGAAGTTCTAGGGTGTATGACATTAGGAGCCGAGGGTGGGACAGGGTGTAAGACCTCAGGGGATGTTATGGGATCATTAGGAGCAGGGGAGTGATGGATGTCAAAAGGGGCAGCAGATAAGGGAGACGACAGAGGTGAAACATCAGTGGTGTGGTCAGTGGAAAAAGAAACCATACGTGGAGTAGGAATAGCAAGGGAGGTAGGGGATGAAGTGTAGGGGAAGATGGTTTCATGAAAGATTACATCCCTGGAGGTAAAGGTAGAATGAGTCTCTAAATTATAGAGCTTATAAGCTTTCTATCCAAAAGGATAACCTATAAAGATACATTTTCGAGCTCTGGAATCCAATTTATCCCTCCCTTTCATGGTATTCATAGCATAAGCTAAACAGCCAAAAGCCTTTAGGTCATCATAGGAAGGTTTAGAGCCAAATAAAACTTCAAAGGGAGATTGCCATTTCAAGATTAATGTAGGTAATTTATTAATGACATAGGTAGCAGCAAGAACACATTCCCCCCAAAATTTCTTGGGCAAATTAGCTTGTATCCTAAAAGTTCTAGCAACCTCGAGTAAGTGTCTGTGTTTTCTTTCAACTCTCCCATTTTGTTGGGGAACACCTACAACACTAATTTGGTGTAGCACATCATGGGTGTTAAAAAAATTTGTGCAATGTTCTTGAAGGAATTCAGTGCCATTATCAGACCTGACACACTTAATGGTAGAGCCAAATTGTGTTTTAACCATAGCAAAATAATCCATAATCTTTTTAGGGAATTGCATTTTATTGTGTAGTAAATAGGTCCATGTGGTTCTACTACAATCATCTACTATAGTGAGGAAATATTTTGCACCACTTAAAGAAGGAACTTTGTAAGGACCCCATAAATCCATGTGCACCAAATCAAAACAAGCCAAAGCCTTAGAAACACTTCTAGTAAAAGGCAATTTATGAAATTTTGCTTTAATGCAAACTTCACAATTAAAATCTAATATGTCAGGAGTGTTACAAAAATCAAGATGTTGCATTTTAGAAACTGAAGGATGCCCTAATCTAGTATGAATTAAATGCAAATCAATAGTCTTGGTGACCTTATTACAATCTTTTACTAAAGCATGATCAGAAACTAAAACCATATTTTTAGAGTTAGGGTTCTTTAGGTCTTCTGAAATCACTACATGAGTAGCTTTCTTTGCAGCCAAATTAGCCTTTCTACATTCACCATTTTTATCAAAGTAATATAGTCCTCCGACTCTATGTCCAATAGCCAGCACTTGGTTAGATAAACGGTCCTGAAATTGACAAGTAGTGTCATCAAACACTACTTTAATGCCAGACTGAGAAGCTAATTGTCCAACAGAAAGAAGGTTATATTTAAAACCTTTGACACATAAAACACCATTGATCCTAATTTTATCAGTTAAAGCTATTGATCCAACAACATCCACAGTTTTAGAAGAACCATCAGGTAATCCAACTTTAACAGGCTTAGTTAACACAGATTTGTCAAGAAAGATAGAATCATCAAAAATCATGTGATCAGTTGCACCAGAATCAATTATCCATAAATTTTTATTCAATTGCTTAGTCATACCACATGATAAAACCAAAGAAGAAGTCAAGAAAGTACCTGCACTATTTGCATATGAGTCATCAGCCACTTGCTTACCTTTCATGGCCTTCATTACCTCTTGACAAACAGACGCTAAGAAAACAGGATCAACAGATGACTTTGGACTATCAAAGGGGGTATCCTGCACTTCACCAGCTGAATCCACATGGGTCGCCATCTTGGGACCAGTTCTTCCAAGTTTTCCAGATGGTTTAATAGAATCTTGAATCGCAGTATACCAGTCAGGATAACCAATTAGCTTGAAACATTGATCAATTGTGTGACCTTTCGCTTTACAGTGATCACAAAACCTGGAATTTTTCTCACGTTGCCAAGTAGTTTTGCTTTGTGAGTTAGTAAGTTTAGGAGGCATAACAGAAGGTTTAGAATAACGTTGAGAAGCCATTGCACTACTTTCAGTGCCAAGATCCAAAGTCCCACAAATCTCCTTTTGTTTCTCAATTTGTTGCAACATCGAATATGCCTTGTTAATGGTAGGTAAAGGATCTTGAGTCAAGATTTGAGTAGTGGAAGTATCAAATCCACTATTTAGTCCTAAAAGAAATTGCATCAATTTCTCTTCATTATCAAAATCAAGCAATCTCTTCAAGAAGTTGCAGCTGCATTGTTTCAAAACTCCACAAGTACAAGTAGGTAGTGAATGGAAATTTTGCATTTCATCCCATAATCTTTTAATTTTGCCATAGTAAGTCAAAATTGAAAGGTTATCTTGCTTAAGATTGGTGATTTCTTTCCTTAATTGATAGATTAGAGGTCCATTAGATTGACCAAATCTTTCATTTAATTCACTCCACAACTCTGCAGCATTCTCTGCATATTGAAAATCATCGGCAATATTGCTCTTCATAGAACAGTAAATCCAACTTGAAACCATCAAATCGCATCGTTTCCATTTCACAAATTTCGCATCTGAAGAATCTGGTTCAGGAATTGAACCATCCACGAACCCAATTTTATTCTTCGCACCTAGGGCACGCAACGCATTCTTCTTCCATCTCAAGAAATTTCCACCCGAAAACAAAACAGCAACCAACGAAGCCGTAGGGGAGTCTGAATTTGCCAAAAAAATAGGGATCTTCTATACTAGAATTTGCGTTAGAAAAACCAGAACTAACCTCAATTTCTGTCGTCATAGCCAAAAGATCAATCCAACACAAGAAATTGAAATTTGTAGATAAAGAGAGAATAGGAAAGATCTTGCGCAGAGAAGAAGGATCAGATTCTCAGCTTTAGAGAAATGCTCTGATACCATATGAACAAGAAGAACTCATCAAGAAGAAGAGAATAGTTAGAGAACAAAGGCTCTAACTGTATTTTATTAATTTGGAAGAAATAAATCTGAATTGTATCAATTACAATAATAGAGACATGTATATATACTAACTACATATAGTTAACCGTAGTTTACATATAACTAACTACAGTTCATAACTACCTTAAATATTTACTCCCAATCCAAGCGACCCCTAAGATGAAATTAATGAACTTTATAAAATATCTAATTAGGAGGTGAGAATGAAATCAATTCTTCGTTGTTATTTTCATCAAATTTAAGATGTATGCATTCTTCCACGAGTGATGTGATTCTAACCCGTCAAAAGTTAATCCATAGTTTAAAAGGTTCAAAGCTTCAAAGGTGTGTAACAATACTAACAAGGTTTAAGGTTCGTTTACAAACTAACATGAACAAAAGGAAGTTTGGAAGTCCAAATTATCATCTAACAAAATCCAACATAAGAGCTAAGAGAGGATCGAAGATCAATAACAATCCAAAGGTTCCTGTGATCATGAACCAATTTGTCCAAATCATACTAAAGAGAGGGTAATCCATATTGAAAATAAAATATTAAAGCTTTAATCATCTTAATTTTATGGTTAATAAGCATCGTTAAGAAAAAGGGGTAAATATGTACTTAGACGAAAAGATCAAGGATTTGCGATGTACCCTTCATAAAGCCGCCTTTCGTCGTTTAAAAGCAACCATTCAAGCATCCATTTGACATCAATCAAATATTGAAATGATTGAACATAGTGATCCTTTGGTGGATTACCTTAACTAAAAGAGTAAATAGCATTTTATGAAGCATGTGTGTTTTTTTAGCAACACGATGAACCATTACATAGAATTATTCTTCCTTTCCGAGAAATATTTATATGAACATTGTAAAAACACTTAGAGACAATGAACTGCAACAAGAGGGGGGTGAATTGTTGCTTTTGCCCTTAGAGTATTTTTGCCCTATTTTCTTGCGGAATTTGAGTAATAAAAATACTCAAGACAAAATAAAGAAAATTAAAAAGAAACACCAAGATTTAACGTGGGAAAAAGAACCATGACCCTCTAGGGATTTCACTTCTCTATTATTTTATGTAAATCAATTCTCTATTACATAAAATATATTCTCCTTCTCTTTCTCTATTCTCTTCTCCTTCTCTTTCTCTATTCTCGGTTTCTCCTTCTCAGTCCCTTTCTCTATTCTCTATTCTCAATTCTCAATTCTCAATTCCCCTTTAGACTTACCCAAGTCTAATTACAAATTCTCTCAAATAAACCCGTACAAGATTTATCTAAATTTGGATGAACAAAACAAGAATTGCACAAGGATTTAATCTTGAAATTTATTAGCAATTAAAACATTCAAGATTTTCTTTTCTTTGATTTAGAAAACTCACGAAATATTTGGGCACAAAATATTTTTAGAAAAATATTTTCTCTCGAGATGATCACCAATTTGTGCCGGTTTGTGAAAAATGATTTAAATACCTTTTAGATCTTGTAAAGCCTTAATCCCATGATCTTAAGATGTGGAGTAGTGGGCTAGATGACGTGAGTTTAGTGGATAGAAAACTTGGTGGTTACTCCAAGTTTTTCTTGTCTTCTAGCTAAAAATAGCCAAGACATAATATTAGAAATCTAATTTTAAGATTTAAATTAAAAGTTAGTTATTTTAATTTAAGATTTAGTTTTTAAAACATTTTCAAGATAACTACCTTAAGCGACCTAGGTTTCTTCACCCGTACAACAAAACTAAAAAAGAAAAATTAAAATTAAAATTATTTTCTTAATTAAATTTGTTGATTTCTTCTCTGACCGTTGATCTGGGAACACCACACTGTCTCCGATTGTCCAATCTTCGAATTTTGACTTGATCTTGATACAGTAACGTAGTAATCCCTTTTCAACTTTTAGTGGTTCCATCAACGACCCTTTTAAAGATCGGATATATGACCTAACACAATAATCTCAAAAACTTAATATGTTTGTTTATAAATGTTTATGTTATCATCAAAACCAAATGGGCCAACAAATTCCCCCTTTTTGATGATGACAAACTTTATAAACAAACTTAATAAAAATAGAGTAAAACAAATAAAGTGAACATGCTTGAGATTAACACACATTCAACCATATTTAGTAAATTAAATCGTCACAAATAATTTACTAAATTCTAATCTAAACATATTACTCTAATAAGTAAATTTTAAAAAAAAAAAATTTCGAAAATCATGTGGTTAAACATGACTTAAGTTTTTAAATTTAAAACAAGACAAAACATAAACATAAATAACAAAAACTTATAAATAAATTAAGAAAATTATAAACTAAAAACATAAAATTAAGACACACAACAATCTAAGTACTTCAAATTATTATGAGTTGTAAGAATCAAAGGTAAACAAGAGTGATATTCAATAATTCATATCAAACAACAATTTAATCAATCTATCCCATAATAATCAAACATAAAGTGTAATAAACCAAACCAATATCATACTAATATTAATATAAGCCTAATATAAGCCTAATATATCAAACAATACATGGTCAATAATTAAACAGAAACCTATATCATATATTAAGAACTAAGAACATTTTAAAAGTTTTAGAACAAATTAAAGTCTTAAAGTCTTAGTTATAGAACACGAAACAGAGAACTATTGTCCAAAGAATAAGCAAAAACGTAAGCATTCACAAGCATCAATTAAGTTTGTTTGCCCTCTTCCCCCTTTTGACATCAATCAAAAAGTAGGGGTATAAATCAATCCACAGCTCTAAGGCAAGCGTTAGACAAATTAAGATAGTAAGCAGCAAACTAAGAAAATAAATGCCCAAACATGAATCAAGAAAGCACGCATTCAAACATCATAGACCATAAAAGGTAGAGAATAAAAGATGATATGAAGGATTAAATGTCGTGGGTTAGTAGCATAAACCAAAAGTAATTGTTTTGTACCCCAGCAGGTACACAAAATAAGCAAAAAAAAATATTGTTTAGAGATTACAAACGGTGTGGCCAACAAACATTAAATTGAAATTTTAAAACAGAAACAGGAGGGATCATGCAGCAGTCTCCTCATCAACAAATTCAGTCTGCACCTCCACCGTGTCAAGCTTTGCTCCAAGACGGGACTCCATCTGGGACATGTGCTCTTCAAGTGTGGACAGTGAGGCACGAACTTCACTTTGGAAAGCAATGAGTTGGGACTGCAAGGAATCAAATTTTGAAAGGATAAGCTCAATTGGAGTTGGAGAAAATGGTGAGGACTCCTTGTCAAAACCAGTGGGTGATGGTGGTGATGTAAATGGTGGTGGAGTAGTTGCTATTGGTGATGGTGGTGGTGATGGTATAGGTAACACCGGTTTAGGTGAGGATGGGGCATCAATAGTTTGTTTGGTAGGGTGACTAGATGTAGCTTCATCCTTACCAACCGTTACCTTAGAAGCAAGCCTTGTACTCTTCCTAGGAGCGATTTTTGAATCCTCCTTAATAGGTTTTGTAACTTCCTCATCACTTGAATTATCACTGGAGTCCACCTCCTCAAATTCCTCCTTTGAAGCTTCCCCCTCAGAATGAGCTTCCTTCTTTTCCTCATTCACCTCTGCCTCCTTAGTACTGGCAGAGGGAACAGCACAGTGATCCTCCGTTTCTTTTTCTTTCTTTTTCTTTCCTTCCTCCTCAACCTCTTCTTCATTTTCAACTTCCTCTTCATCAGAAACAACCTCATCAACATCTATGAGGTCCTCTAAAATTCCCTTTTCATTCACATTTAAATGTAAATTTTTAAGGCACTTAGCGCCTATTTGATTGTTTGCGGACATGGGGAAATGAAGACCCTCAAGTGGTACACCAAATTTTCTAAAAACACAAGTTAACAGCCCTCCATAACCAATCATAAGACCCTTCTCAACACACTCAGACAAATGAGACACCATCAACGACGGAAAATTAATTTTGATATGGTTAGCCATGCAATAAATCAACGTAGCATCGCGTAAATTGACTTCACTCCGCTTTGAGTTGCGGGGCAAAATGAATCTACGGGCGATGTTGTAAAGTAGTTTATGTAATGGAGACAAAGACATGTGACTGAACCTCTTCTTATCTTCCTGACCAAGAAATTTCAGGACGGTTTTCTCGGTAATCCCAGAAAAAACGATTTTAGACCCAACATAGTATGTGTCAAAACCAACAGTAGGAACTTCAAACCACTCACCAATCATTAAACTACTGAATTTGATTTTAATTTCTTTAACTGTACTGGAGCAAACACCGTTTTCTATAGAGAAATTGTGAATAAATTCACGCATCAAATTGGGGTAAATAGGGTTGCATGAATGATCATACATCAACTTTTCCCACCCCTGATTTTGTAAGATAGCATGAAATTGGGGAAAGAAAGTAGAATCATACCAATATTTATCCAGTCCAAACCCGACTGACATCTCTTTTGCTACCTCTTCCGCGCTATCAGGATCTATGCGCTTGCTCCTTTTTGGTGGTTTGGATGAAGAAGCACCTTTTGGGGTTCCACGGGTTCTCTTTTCTCCGGCATGCATTGGCTATTTTGGAGTGTTAGTCTTTGATGGTTCTTGTGAAGATGAAGGAGGTATGTCATGGTAGATTACTTGTAATGGTTTGGGTTGAGAGGATTTCAGCATTTTCTTGCTTGATGAAGATGATTTTGGGGTTTTCATGGTGAGGATGAGAGAAATTAGGCATTAAAAAAATGTATGCTTTTAATGGAATTGACGGTTGATAACCGGTTTTTAACGCGTCGTTTTACGCTAAGAACCTAAGCTAATCAAACACATTTATAAACACCCTAGTTACAACTATAACGTGTATAGAGGTAAGTTTGGGGATCGAACCACAAGGAAAAAGGGTAAGAAAGATTAAGTGCTAGGTGTAGAGGGAAAGAGTGTGTGTATGTAGGTGGGTGTTTTGAACTAAACTAAGAAAAGCGATAAACAAGACTAAGATAGCGATAAGAGACAAACGGGGTTGGTGAGGATTCACCCTAGGTCGATACTGTGTTCTCACACAAAGCCAAGTCAAGGGAGATTGAGCGTAGCTCAATCGAGACACTCTAGATGACATGGGAAAGTTGATGACATATAGTCAATACGAACGACCCATAATCACCCTATGTCTCACAAGGGAGTTGATCGGGACTTTACGTCCTTCAAATGTAATACCGCAAGTGCACGGCGTAGTTTAGTACGACGGCAAGTACGGGTCGAATCCACAGGGAGTGGGGGTTATGTCAATGGTTTCTCAATCGATTAGCGAGCTCAAAAACGTATAAAATGGTGTTTGGAGATAGAACTAAATAAAGCAAGTAATTGGAATGAAAAGCAAAACATAAAAGTAATTAAAAACACAATGAACTAAGGCAAAGAACACAACGAACACAATCAATTAGCTAAATAGGCATAGGTTAGGCTTTCTCACCATGGTAGTCTTTACTAACTTCAACCTAAGGTCATGGTTATGGGTTGTTATGAGGAAGAACGTATCTTAATTACTAATGTTCTCTCTCGAGCAACAATAGCTTCCTAAAACATACTTAACTACCTATTCTCATGGAGCTAAGCATAGATTAAGACATGAAGCACACATTCATTATTTCCAATCAAAACATCTACCTATTCTCATGGAGATGATTCAACTTTTAAGCATAGATTATCGTTAAAAATCGACTCTCGCCCTCAATTCAACGACACTAAACAAGATAGCAAAATCTATGTTAAACCATAAACAACACAACCAATGTCAAAGGTCAAGATAGCAATTTAAACTATATACATGGTGATCATGCCTAACCTAAGCCAAAACAACTACTCACTCATGTTCATATTAAAGTTATAGATTGCACTTAAGCTAATAAACATGGATGAATGAATTTAACTAGAGTATTCTAACAATATGAGTGCAAATAGTTGAATAACAACAAGCATAAACTTATGAAGCCAAAGACAAACAATCACTAATTAGCATGAATTCAAACCAATAAAAGTAAGTATAGAAATTACTCTTTGATGAACAAGATGAATTGATGAATCAAATCAATAACTTCCAAAAGCTTCAATGGGAATACACCAATGGTTGAAGAATTCCAAATTGCAAAATATTACACAAAAGGATTAAGCTAAGATAGTGTTTGGAAATTGAAATCTCTTAATTGAAAGAAAAGAAACTATGCTAAACACTAATTCTTGATTGAAAATGAAAGCTAAGCTAAGAATACATAGAAATTACTCTAAAGTGAAGGTGAAAACTGAGATGCTAAGTTGTGATGAAAGATGAGATGTTCCCCTCCTTCTTCCTCTTCTCTATTTATAAGCTTCAAGGCATGTGGGGGTGGTGGTTTCATGATTGCTCCACCACCCCTAAGGTGTAGGAGGGAGGTGCCACCCCTAGCAGATAGGGTAGGGTGGCAAGGAGGCTTGGCAGCAGAGAAAAAGAAGCAAATGAATTCAATTGGACCAAAATGCTTTTTAAAAGAATCGCGAAAAACTGCTGCCGCCCATCTCGCTCGACCCGAGCAAGCCAGCTCGACCTGGTCGAGCGAACATCAGGTACTTGGACAGAAACATCAGAATGTGGACAGAAGGATTGGATTTGGTCTGCTCGACCCGAGCCATGTCGCTCGACCAGGTCGAGCGGATGCCCTGTGCCTTGGTCTTGGCTGCTGTAACTGATCAGAAGCTACTGGAAGTTAAAAATCATTTCGCTCGACCGAGCCATATTGCTCGACATGGTCGAGCGGCCTTCAGAATAGCTTAAATCAGCTTCTGATCTCAAGTATGGGTCCCAGGATGCTCGAGCCACCTTGGCTCGACCCAGATTAGGTCGAGTGGCTTTGAAATGGCCTCTTTTGGCTCTCGTTTCGGCTTATCTTCTTGACTTGGCTCATCGAGGCCTTGCTTCCTTTAGTTTTTTTTGGAGTTGAATGAGCAGCGTATGCATCAAAAGTGCTTGATTTAATAAGTTTAACCTGAAATTCAGCAAAACAACAAAATACCAAACCAAGCGTAAAATCTTACATAAAACAAGCATCGCTGCATAAAATCTCAACATAAATCATTTAAACAACGGGGATAAAGTATGAATAAAATGTAGTTAACAAATTCCCCCAAGCCAATCCCTTGCTTGTCCTCAAGCAAGTGCTTTACCAAAATTGAAAAGTCAAACAAAATAAAACTAAAAATCACAAATGTACAAAATGGATCTTAGGAAAGCTGTAAACATGAAAACATAAGCCACGAAAAATCAAAATATGTATGGCAGACTAGCAAACTATGATTATCAAATCTAAAAGCTTGAAATACGCACCTGATTCCACTAATCATCCTCAAAACAAGTCATCGAGCGAGGATCTCACCAAACTGAGTCTAGGACTCCCAATACCAATCGCAATGAATATAAGTGGACCTCACTTTTGGGTATGTAAGCCAAGATGAACAACCACACTCAAGTGTTTTGAAGTTACGCTCAATCCCTCATCCTATGGCTCAATGTGATGTGAGCTTCTAAACGGAGATGTGTCAACGTTTCGCACCTCGGTACTCGGGGACTCAAAGGCTAAGACTTCACTAGAAGTAAGTGGATGAGCCTAAAAGAAGTGAATTGGTGAAGGCTAGAGTACGATGAAACATAGAAAAGGGTAAGGTTATGAAAGGAGATAGCATAACTAGTTAGTTAACCTGAACAAACCAAAAATGACCCATGGTTTACACAACTTGGCATTTATTAATTACTAATATTTTTCTGTACAAGTTGTGAACTTCTCTTTTCTTTTCTTTTCTTCTTCTTTTTTTCTCTTTTTTTTTTCACATATATATAAATAAATAAATGAAAAACGAACACTTCACTACCAAAAGCGGGTAGTAAAATCAAAAATGCTCCTAAAGCCATAAATCACCAACTAACTATTAATAACCATACTAAAATCAAAATATCACCTTATATACAAGTGGTGATTTCAAGAAATCTCAAAAATCAAAGACAAGATAAAGACTAATGCCAAGTGTGATAAACCGACAACCAACATTCCATCAACCAAACCAAATAGTATGCTTAGGGTAAAGATAGAAAGAGGGTGAAAGTGAAGGTGTATAAAAGACAATAGAAAGTTCGAATAAGATATGAAAGAAAATGGGTATAATGTAGGTTAATAAAAAGGGTTAGAAAGAAAGATAGAAAACAAGCTCATCCAAACTAGCAACTAGATCCATACAATGCCCAAGTCCCTCAAGTCATGCCTAGTGCGCTACAAATCCACAATCTCATTAATCAACATGAATGCATGGTAGAGGCTCAATAACTACTCACGGGTTTAAAATATGTCCACAAATACCCAAAGGCGGTGCCACAAACCAAATCCTGCTTGACTATTGTTTTGAAAATTCAAAGGTTCACTGGTTTGTAAGTCAAAAATTCAGAAAGAATAATTCAAGTTTGCTACAATACCATACATAAATCAGTTTTATGGCCCTAAATGAAATACAAGACAACTATTCAAAGATCCAAATTATGCATAAGAGTTGCTAACATAGACAATAACCAAAGAAACAACAGACAAACAATCCAAAGAAAAAAAAAACAAACCAAAGAACTAACAAACAAGAAATCTAACCACTACTAGCATGCATATGTACAAGAGGAACGAGAGAAAAGCATACCTCTACACAAAACAACTCAACACCTCCCCCAAGCCGAACTGAGCAGTGTCCTCAATGCGACCAATGGCTTGAAGAGAGTGCAAGGGCTCTAATCATCACTCTCATCATCATTACCATCATCATCCTCCTCCTCCTCATCATCATCATCATCGTTCGCAGCATCACATTGAACCCCGGGGCCAAAAGATGTACTAGCCCTACCCCCATCACCATAGACATACCGAAAATCACCAGGCGGGGGCGTGTACCATGATGGGTGCACATGATCTGGAGGGATGTGCCCCTGTCTATAGTGATGGTCATATATGGGATATTGGCTGCGCTGGTAATCGACCATGAATTGGTCGTACCGGCTTTGCTGTGCCTCTATCCGGTCGAACCGCTGATCATAGCCGTCCATACGTAAATGTAACCGCTCTAAGGAGGCTAGGACGGGATCAGGATTGGTATGGTGGGGTGATGGTGGGGGTGGAGGAGCTGTGTGCGAGGTGCCACCAAACTCATAGGTAGAGGATGGGCCTCCTTGCTCAAATGTGGGTGAGGGGCGGCGTTCCTCGTGTGTGGGGAACGAGCCACCCCGTCCCCGACGGGCGTACTGATTGTGGAAAGGCTCATGATGAGGCCTCTCCACTGCAATAGGCTCAGGTTGAGGTGCCTCCTCTCTAAAGAGATAAGAGGCACGATTGGGGACTAGGTCAGGGAGGTTTGGGTTAGGAAGAGGGATACCACCATGCCAATCATGTATCTTCCACCAGTTTTGCCCATTGATCACATCAAGCCACTTAGATTGAACTAAGTGGGCAATACTGATGGTGGTGGTCTCACGGGATTGTGTCCTTTCGCCTCTCCACCCAAAATGCATAGCAATGTGTGTGATGAGTCCGCCAAACTGAATCGGTGTGCGTACCGTGTTTGGTTGATTGATAGTATGGCGGAACGTGTTTACAAGGAGCCGGACTAGGTTTGGTATAAAACCCCGTTCGGGGCGGAGGTAGGAGCCCAAGACAACTAAATCATTACTATTGGCTTTATTAGACTCAGACTTGGCCGTTATCGTGAAAGCCATAAACTTGAACCAAATCCTGATTGCAGGATGGTGAACCTTTTTAAGAACCAAGTTCTGGAGGTTGGTCAAGTGTTCATTTGCAATTAAAGGCCAAATCTGGGAGGGGTGCTGGTCATAATCCATACCCTCCCCATTATCAGGTAAACCAAATAGATTAGTCAGTTCAGAAACAGTAAGTTGGAGCTCCTGACCTCCTATCCTAAAGAAGAACGTAGATTCCCCAGTCTGGTTTTGTGCAATGGTAAGGGAGCTTAGAAATTCAAGTACGAGTTCGGGGTAGGTCTCCCTATGCATATTAAACAAAAAGCCCATTCCTAGTGCTCTAAACAAATGCATAGAATATTCAAAAATTCCTAGAGTTCTAAGAACATTGGCACATATAAAACGAGTAGGAACAATAGACCTTTGTTTCAAGCTAGTGAATTTGTCTTTTTGAGCTTGATCCCGAAATTGCACATTTGGATAATCCTCATCCCTCTCTATTTCCTCTTGGGGTGAGGGACTTCTTTCTCTTCTTCTTAATCTTCTCCTTGGTGCCATTGTTAGAGTGATTGATTTTTCCTACAAATAAACAAGAACAACAAGGCACAAACACAAAGATTTCTACAAAAATGTAGAAATTTGTTAGAAGAATCAAAAATTAAACCCAAAAACAAATAAGTTTACCTTGGAGATGCAAAAACCCTAAAACTTGAGACTTGAGATGGAAATGGTGATAATGGTGTGATAAGGGTTGAAGAAGATGATGAAAATGGTGGGAGATTAAGAGATTTGAAGAGAAAAGATGAAGAAAATGGAAGAATTATAGGGATTTGGGAGTTAGGGTTTGGGTTTTTTAGTGAGAGAAAGTGAGAAAATGAAAGCTTGCTCGAGTGAAATGAGGGTTTGCTCGAGTAGACCTGATTTTAAATGCGCATTCTGTCAGAAAACTACTGAGCGCTCGACCGAGCGAGCTCGCTCGACCGGGTCGAGCGGAGTCCAAAATTCCAGATTTTGCTTTCTGCCTCAATTTTGAAGTTTCTGGAAAAATTGGAAACATTTGCTCGAGTGGGTCGAGCGATATAGCTCGAGCGGGTCGAGCTAATCCCCTGCATATCTGCTGCTCACCTGATGCTCGCTCGACCAAATGGTACTGCTCGAGTCAGTCGAGCGAGGGTCGAGCGAGGTGTTTTTCTGCTATTTTCATGTTTTTAAACATTTTAGTGCTTTGCTATATTGAAAATATCCTTTTTGCTCGACACTACAGGTTCAGTTCTGCAGATTCCCTCAGTTTTATGCAACAATTAACAACTTAACTCACTAAATCCTGCATCCACCATCTAAGTACAAGCATGCTATACAAAACATGATAAGTAAATAAAAACAAACATAGAAATTAAAAGTAAATATACAGAAAACATACCAAAGTTGGGTTGCCTCCCAACAAGCGCTTGTTTAAGGTCGTTTAGCTTGACCGTCGCGCATCATTCATCTAAAACACATGGGGGCTCAAGTGGCATTACCATTGGCCCCTCTAAAGGCTCACCTGCGCGATAACTCTTGACACGTTGACCATTCACTTTAAATTTCTCCCCCTTTGCATTTGATAGCTCGAGCGAACCGTAGGGGAATACCTTTGTAATCCGGAATGGGCCCGTCCAGCGTGACTTGAGTTTACCCGGAAACAATTTCAACCGAGAGTTGAACAGCAAAACCAATTGTCCAACTTCAAAACTTCTCCTGATAAGACCTTTGTCGTGCCATTGCTTGGTCTTTTCTTTATATATCCTCGAACTCTCATACGCATCCAAGCGTATTTCATCAAGTTCATTGATATCCAGCAATCTTTTCTCACCAGCTTGCAGTATATCATAGTTGAGGGCCTTGATTGCCCAGAATGCTCTGTGTTCCAGCTCTACTGGTAAATGACACGGCTTCCCGTAGACCAACTTGTATGGTGTAGTTCCGATGGGGGTCTTGAATGCTGTTCTGTAGGCCCAAAGAGAATCATCTAACTTGTTCGCCCAATCTTTCCTTAACCTTGCAACCGTTTTCTCCAAAATATTCTTGATTTCCCGGTTGCTAATTTCAACTTGGCCACTGGTTTGTAGATGATAGCTCAGACCAACCTTATGATAGACCCCATATTTCCTCAAGACACCCTCAAATCTCTTTTCTAAGAAATGTTGCCCTCCATCACTGATTAATACCCTTGGTGTGCCAAAGCGCGGAAAAATGTGCTTCTTAAAGAACTTGGTAACTACTCGCGCATCATTGGTGGGAGATGCAATGGCCTCCACCCATTTTGACACATAATCAACTGCCAACAAAATGTACCTATTCCCATAGGAGGATGGGAATGGTCCCATGAAATCCACCCCCCATACATCAAAAACTTCAACCTCTAGAATGTTGTTGAGCGGCATTTCATTTCTTCTTGAAATATTCCCTGTTCTTTGACATCTATCACAGGACTTAACATAAGCATGCGTATCCTTGAACAGAGAAGGCCAATAAAAACCACAATGAAGAATTTTTGCAGCAGTTTTGGAGGTACTAGCATGACCTCCGCAGGGCAAATCGTGGCAATGTGAGATAATAGAGCGTATCTCTTCTTGCGGAACACACCTTCTAATTACACCATCAACACATAATCTATACAGGAACGGGTCTTCCCAAAAATGCCTCTTGACATCATAGAAAAACTTCTTTTTCTGCTGAGATGAGTATCCATCGGGAATGATTCCACTTGCTAGATAATTTGCCAGGTCAGCATACCATGGAACATTTGCCATATTCACAGCTAAGAGACACTCATCTGGAAATGAATCATCAATTGGAGCTTCCAGACTTGCTCCATCCTCATGCATCAGTCGGGATAAGTGGTCGGCAACAACATTCTCCGCACCTTTCTTATCTTTCACTTCTAAATCGAACTCTTGCAGTAGAAGAATCCACCGAATCAGGCGGGGCTTAGCATCTTTCTTTACCATCAAGTACCTCAAAGCCGCATGATCGGTGTGGACAATCACCCTTGAGCCTAACAGGTAGGGCCTAAATTTCTCTATAGCAAACACAACCGCCAAAAGCTCCTTCTCTGTTGTTGCATAATTCATCTGTGCTGGGTCCAATGTTTTGCTCGCATAATAGATGGCGTGCAACTTGCCATCCTTCCTTTGACCCAAAACAGCCCCTACTGCATAATTGCTTGCATCGCACATAATCTCAAAGGGGAGACTCCAATCCGGTGGTTGGATAATAGGAGCAGAAATAAGAGCCTGTTTCAACCTGCTAAAAGCTTCAAGACAATCATTAGTAAACAAGAACGGGGCATCTTTGGCGAGAAGCTCAGTTAGAGGCCTAGCAATCTTGGAGAAATCCTTGATAAACCTCCGGTAAAAACCAGCGTGACCAAGAAAACTCCGTATTCCCTTAACATCAGAGGGAGGAGGCAAACGCTCTATGACCTCTACTTTCGCTTTATCAACCTCAATGCCCCTATTAGAGATAACATGACCTAACACTACACCCTGTTGTACCATAAAATGGCATTTTTCCCAGTTTAGGGTGAGGTTGGTCTCCTTGCACCTACGGAGCACTCTTTCGAGGTTGCTTAAGCATGCCTCGAAAGATGTTCCGTACACAGAAAAATCATCCATGAACACTTCCATAAAATCTTCAATAAAATCAGAAAAAATGGCCATCATGCATCTTTGGAACGTGGCGGGGGCATTGCAGAGACCGAAGGGCATCCTTCGATATGCAAAGGTCCCGTAGGGACAAGTGAAGGTGGTCTTTTCCTGATCATCTGGATGGATAGGAATCTGGAAAAATCCAGAGTATCCATCCAAATAGCAGAAATATGAATGGTTTGCCAAACGTTCCAACATTTGATCTATAAAAGGTAAGGGGAAATGATCTTTACGGGTTGCTTTGTTCAATTTTCTGTAGTCTATGCACATTCTCCAACCCGTAACAGTTCTAGTGGATACCGACTCACCTTTATCATTCTTAATAACGGTCATGCCACCCTTTTTGGGCACTACTTGCACGGGGCTAACCCACCTACTATCAGAGATAGGGTAGATTATACATGCATCAAGTAATTTCTGAACCTCTTTTCTCACAACATCTTTCATATTAGGATTCAATCTCCTTTGAGGTTCTATAGATGTGGCATGATCATCATCAAGAAAAATTCTATGCATGCAAAAAGATGGACTTATACCAGTAATATCATCAATTGAGTACCCTATGACACTTTTATAATTTTTAATCAATGCAATCAATTGGTCAAGTTGGGTATTATTTAATTCAGCATTAACAATTACTGGATAAGTTTCATTTTCTCCTAAATAAGCATACTTTAATGAAGAAGGAAGGGGTTTAAGATCTACCTGAGGAGGCGTGGATCTCTCCTTTTTAACCATCACTGAAGCCTGCAAAACTGTTTCCTTTACTGGTTCCATGTAGAAATCTGGTTCATCTAACAGTTTTCTCCAACTTGCAGCCTCTAAGCATTTTCTATCCTCAATTCCTTCTAAAACTGACCTCAGAGGGTCATCATACTGTGGGTGCATAATCTCAACTCTTGCAACTTCTGCTCTGCACAATGATTCATCGGCGGGTCCTTTCATCATCGAGGGAAGATGAAACTCAACGTTCTCCCCCAAGATATTCAATGTGAGCTTGCCATTGAAGACATCAAAAACAGCCCGCGCAGTCTTCAAGAAATCTCTCCCAAGAATGATGGGTATGGCGTGATCTTCAACAATATCCATGATCACAAAATCACAAGGGACATAGAACTTCCCTATTTGAACTGGCAAATCTTCAACAACTCCAACTGGAAACCTTACTGATCTATCGGCTAGCTGCAAAGACATCCTTGTTGGCTTGATGTCCGCATTGATCCTCTTGCATAAAGATAGCGGCATGATACTCACACTAGCTCCCAAATCAGCAAGTGCTTTATTTACCAAAACTTCACCAAATTTGACAGGAATGGTGAAACTTCCAGGGTCTGCTTCCTTTTTCGGCACCTTACACTCTAGAATAGCGCTGCATTCTCCTCTTAGTGTTTCTACACCCGTTTCTGGCAGCTTCCTCTTGTTGGATAATACCTCCTTAAGAAATTTTGCGTAAGAAGGCATTTCCTTGATAGCATCTATGAAAGGAATGTTTATCTCGAGCTTACTCAGAACCTCTAAAAATTTCCCATATTTCTCCTCAAGCTTGCGACGCGCTAATCTCTGTGGAAAAGGAACATGAGGTACATATACATCAGTGGTGGGCTCCTTCCTTTTCTCTGGGGTAGGTGCTGTTTGTTCCTCCTTCTCCCCCTCCTTTGGTACTTCTTCCTCTATGACCGCCTCTCCTTCTTCATTATCAACAACCATGGGTGGAGGATCATAGGTGGTGCCGCTTCTTAGTGTAACTGCATTTACATGCCCGGAAGGATTTTTCTCGCTGTTGCTTGGCAGCTGTCCACTCGGTCTGGAAAGGTTGCTCAACTGTTGCGCCATCTGTGCCATCTGATTATCAATGATTTTATTGTGTGCTTGAATCTGCTGGATGGCACTAGAGGTATCGGCATTGATCTTGGACTGAGTGGCTATGAAGTTCTCCATCATGGACTCCAAATTTGATTTTTGCGGTGGGTTTGGTGGAGGAGGTCTTTGAAATCCTGGGGGTTGTTGGTATGATGGTGGAGGTTGGTGATATGATGGTGGGTTTAATGCTGCATTGGGATTTTTGTATGAAAAGTTGGGATGATGTTTCCAACCTTCATTGTAGGTGTTGGAGTATGGGTTGAATGGTGGCTTTCCTTGATTGTACACTGCATTAACCTGCTGACTTGATGAAGATTCTGCTGCTGCACACTCCGATGGGGAATGACCTTGGATTCCGCATACTTCACAAGCCTTCAAAGTGTTCCCAACACTTAACTGGTCCATTCTCCTTGTCAAAGCATGGACAGAATTTTGAATGGCGATTAGTGCATCTACTTCATATTTGCCACCTTTCTTGGTATTCCTTTTATCTCTCCAATGGAAATTTGAAGACATTTCCTCGATTATCTGCTTGGCTACTTCGGGTGTTTTAGCCATCAATGTTCCTCCAGCTGCAGCATCAACTGAAATCTGAATCTCGTCCCTAAGACCATTGTAGAAATTCTGAATTAAGAGCCAATCTGGGATTCCATGATGCGGGCACTTCCTTTGTAACCCTTTGTATCTTTCCCAAGCCTCATATAATTCTTCACCATCTTCTTGACGGAAAGAAGTGATATCATTGCGTAGTTTAGCAGTCTTGGCTGGTGAAAAGAATCGAGCAAGGAAAGCTTTGGATAACGCCTCCCAAGTGCGATACTTGTTTGGCCCTTCGGATCTTAACCAATCTCTTGCTTCAGCACGGAGTGAGTAAGGAAAACAAATCAGCTTCATTTGCTCATCGGAAATCCCTTGATATTTCACAGTGCCACATTTATTCACGAACTCGTCTAGGTGGTCATTTGGATTCTCCATCTCAGTGCCGGCAAACTGATTCTGAGCGATGAATTGAAAGAAAGCTGGCTTGATCTCATAATTTGCGGTTGTGATGGTTGGTTGAACAATACTCGACCCTAGACTACCATCGGGCATGGCATACTCCCGAAGGGATTTTGGGTGTTCTTCCGCCATTTTTCGTTGTTTCCTTCTCTTTCTTCTCCTTCTCCCAATTTCTGGATTTAAAGGCACAAGGTTTTCTTGTCCTTGAGACCTAGTTTGCATACACTACACACTCAAAAATCGGGGTCAAGTGCAAAGTGAAGAAAAGAAATATGAAAACAATTCAAAGTGGTAAAGAACAATGAACTAACTAATCAAGAAAAAACAATTAACAAAGTCGCCACTTCCCCGGCAACGGCGCCAAAAACTTGATCGGGGACTTTACGTCCTTCAAATGTAATACCACAAGTGCACGGCGTAGTTTAGTACGACGGCAAGTACGGGTCGAATCCACAGGGAGTGGGGGTTATGTCAATGGTTTCTCAATCGATTAGCGAGCTCAAAAACGTATAAAATGGTGTTTGGAGATAGAACTAAATAAAGCAAGTAATTGGAATGAAAAGCAAAACATAAAAGTAATTAACAACACAATGAACTAAGGCAAAGAACACAACGAACACAATCAATTAGCTAAATAGGCATAGGTTAGGCTTTCTCACCATGGTAGTCTTTACTAACTTCAACCTAAGGTCATGGTTATGGGTTGTTATGAGGAAGAAACGTATCTTAATTACTAATGTTCTCTCTCGAGCAACAATAGCTTCCTAAAACATACTTAACTACCTATCTCATGGAGCTAAGCATAGATTAAGACATGAAGCACACAGTCATTATTTCCAATCAAAAACATCTACCTACTCTCATGGAGATGATTCAACTTTTAAGCATAGATTATCGTTAAAAATCGACTCTCGCCCTCAATTCAACGACACTAAACAAGATAGCAAAATCTATGTTAAACCATAAACAACACAACCAATGTCAAAGGTCAAGATAGCAATTTAAACTATATACATGGTGATCATGCCTAACCTAAGCCAAACAACTACTCACTCATTGTCATATTAAGTTATAGATTGCACTTAAGCTAATAAACATGGATGAATGAATTTAACTAGAGTATTCTAACAATATGAGTGCAAATAGTTTGAATAACAACAAGCATAAACTTATGAACGCCAAAGACAAACAATCACTAATTAGCATGAATTCAAACCAATAAAAGTAAGTATAGAAATTACTCTTTGATGAACAAGATGAATTGATGAATCAAATCAATAACTTCCAAAAAGCTTAAAGGGGAATACACCAATGGTTGAAGAATTCCAAATTGCAAATATTACACAAAAGGATTAAGCTAAGATAGTGTTTGGAAATTGAAACTCTTAATTGAAAGAAAGAAACTATGCTAAACACTAATTCTTGATTGAAAATGAAAGCTAAGCTAAGAATACATAGAAATTACTCTAAAGTGAAGGTGAAAACTGAGATGCTAAGTTGTGATGAAAGATGAGATGTTCCCTCCTTCTTCCTCTTCTCTATTTATAAGCTTCAAGGCATGTGGGGGTGGTGGTTTCATGATTGCTCCACCACCCCTAAGGTGTAGGAGGGAGGTGCCACCCCTAGCAGATAGGGTAGGGTGGCAAGGAGGCTTGGCAGCAGAGAAAAAGAAGCAAATGAATTCAATTGGACCAAAATGCTTTTTAAAAGAATCGCGAAAAAAACTGCCGCCCATCTCGCTCGACCCGAGCAAGCCAGCTCGACCTGGTCGAGCGAACATCAGGTACTTGGACAGAAACATCAGAATGTGGACAGAAGGATTGGATTTGGTCTGCTCGACCCGAGCCATGTCGCTCGACCAGGTCGAGCGGATGCCCTGTGCCTTGGTCTTGGCTGCTGCAACTGATCAGAAGCTACTGGAAGTTAAAAATCATTTCGCTCGACCGAGCCATATTGCTCGACATGGTCGAGCGGCCTTCAGAATAGCTTAAATCAGCTTCTGATCTCAAGTATGGGTCCCAGGATGCTCGAGCCACCTTGGCTCGACCCAGATTAGGTCGAGTGGCTTTGAAATGGCCTCTTTTGGCTCTCGTTTCGGCTTATCTTCTTGACTTGGCTCATCGAGGCCTTGCTTCCTTTAGTTTTTTGGAGTTGAATGAGCAGCGTATGCATCAAAAGTGCTTGATTTAATAAGTTTAACCTGAAATTCAGCAAAACAACAAAATACCAAACCAAGCGTAAAATCTTACATAAACAAGCATCGCTGCATAAAATCTCAACATAAATCAATTAAAACGGGGATAAAGTATGAATAAAAATGTAGTTAACAGGAGTGGCAGGATGAGATATGTATCGAATATCAATCAATCAAACCACAACAACCTCAAC